>WNWK01000978.1:0-187500 GCA_009830355.1 Cherax destructor
TTTGGTAATGGCACTTGAACAGCATTCTCGAACGAAAAAATATCGTAACTCGAGGTACCACTGTATTTGGTTTTAAACTTAGCTATTATATATTCTCCATGTTCATCTCTTGTGCATGTATTGTTGATACATTCAAGCTGGTCTGAGTATAACATAGCTGTGCCACCCCCTTGTTGGTCTGGCTTACAATTGTGTATGGCTGTGTAACCAGGAATGGCATAGATATCTAGTATGAGGCTTTAGCCAGGTTTCAGTGAGAGCAATGATGGACATACTGGCCTGTAGTGAGTTTAATAATGCAGTGAGGTCATCAAAATGTTTGCTTAAAGATCTGACATTGTAGTTAAAGATAGTTATGTTATTGTTGGCTTTGAGTAATGTTTTAGCCTGTTCTGCTGTGTAGTAATGACAGTTGTTGTTAGGTTCATGTAAGTCATTTAATAAGAGGTTGATATCAGGATCAATGTTTGGAATCATAAGATTTAGTGTGATTCTATAATTAAACTTAAAAATAGAACAATGTAAGTAGATTTAAGAATAGGACAAGGCAAAAGGAGTTCTTGGCACGTGAGTTAGTACGTTGGATATGTTTACAAAAATGAATAAATGAGCTGAGGTAGTCAATTTACAGCTAAAAAGAATCTAAAACTATAGCACCTGAGTTATAATTAATTAAACAAATGATTATATATGAGTGTGATTCTAAAAAGACTTAAGAACAATGAATAATGCTAAATTTAAAGATATGATATCTGATGAATTGAACAAAAGTCACAGAGATTTAGGATATATCTTTACAATGTAATTGATTTACTATTTAACTAGCTAATAGAACTGGTTGGGAAATTACTATGATTAATATTAAGTTATAATGGAACAAATATTTAGATTCAGTATTGCACTAGTTGTGATTATAGAATTTATTAAAGGCAATATAAAGAAAATGAAAGTAAACTATTATAGGAGAAAAAAGTGCTAAAGTGTACAAAAGTAAAATTTATTAATAGTAAAAAAATAGCTTGAAACAAAATTTTAGGCAGTTAAGGTGATCAATAATATATAGAAATGATGTTGGAGAAAAGGATAAAAGGTAAATACAATTTTTAGCAATTAAGGTGATCAAAAGTAATTATAAATTCTAAGCAATTAAGCTGATCAAAATACATAGTAATGTGGGTTGAAAAATGGGCACAAGTAAAAACTGTATGTATTTAAAAATAAAAATACAACTATTTGTCAAAAATATTCATCAAAGGATAGACAAATACTTAAATGAGGTAGATGGGCAAAACATACACTACACTATACGTAGGGGTTTGGTTTTGGACATTGTGTTTATACAGTCTGTAATATTTGCATCCCTACTCTTTACAGCATTCAGTAACTTACTACCTATTCCATACACTTGCAACATCTGCCACATTGCTTCTATATCCACTCTATCATATGCTTTTTTCTAAATCCATAAATGCAATGAAAACTTCCCTACCTTTATCTAAATAATGCTTCATATTTTAAATTTGTGAACACACTGGATAAGTCCTCATATACACTTATCTATTGATGTTCATTGAATGACTTAATCCTGGTTTTATGTCTATGCAGTTGCTGTATTTTGTTTTGTTTATATTTTTAGACTAAAGAAATTTAAAATAGCATTATACTAAATTCATCCTGTTAGATTCTTAATACTGAACATTTTCTCTTTCTAGGTTGCCGACAGTGATGACCCATTTGAAGAGGTGAGACGGCCAGGAAGGAATTTATCATTCAATAGATGTGGCAAAATCCCCAAAGCTAATATTGCACCTATTATTCGTGCAAGCAATAAGCTAAATTTTCAGGTTCCTCAGACATCAACGACAAATGATCAACCTTCTAGTTCCACGTTCTTTGGGCATCAAAAGTGGACTGAAGAAACATCTAAGAAGAGGAAAAAGGTTAGTTTATACAGAAATATTTTTTACAATCTTTATTTCACTAGTAATTTAATCATGAAACTTTTTACATGTATAAGAAACTATGACAGAATGGGAATTAAATGTTTTACTTGGAGACCAAACTTTTTCAAGTTTTTAAAGGAATCAATCAATCAATTAAATACGACCAAAGCATCGGTAAGATGGGGGAGGAAAAAGGAAGGGGAAGGATGGAAATACAGTGGACCCCCGAGTTACGAGCATAATTCATTCCAGAAGGCTGCTCAAGTGCCATTACCGAACGAATTTTCTCCCTTAAGGAATAATGTCAAGTAGGTTAGTCCATTTCAGACCCCCAAAAATACACTTACAAAAGCACTTACATAATTGTACGATTTCCGAGGTGCTCGTAACTCGGGGGTCCACTGTACTGGAAAAGGATGGGAAGGTGGAGGAGAGGAGAGTAAGAAAGGTAAGTGGCCCAACCACAATGGAGCAAGTGGTACTGATGTACTGCAGGCACTGATGGAGAGGGATGAGGGACGGCGGTACATGGCTCCCAGGAAGGGGTGATGAGGGAGGCGTCAGCAGGCAGGAAAGGTCGAGAAGAGTTTACGAAAGCATTATTCCGGTTTGGACTGAGTTGAACTTTGTTCTTGAGATGTAATGTAGTCTAACTGGTTGGTTGTTGGTCAGTGAGGCCGTGGAGGATTGTTTCGATAGTGGTGGCTGGTGTGGTAGTACAGATGAACTTAACAGTCTTGTCTTGGAGTCGTTGGATAATTTCAGGGGCAAGCATTGTGTCGTTAAACTGTCGCGTAGTGTAGAACTCGACACCAGGCCAATGAACCACGGTTGGAGAGCCAGAGGAGAGTGGTGATTAGTTCGTAGAAGTAGAGGTGGTGGAAGGCGAGGTCGCTGATTGGTTCGTTGCAGTAGTGGTGTGAGGTGTTGGTGGCTTCTCATTGGTTGAAGATGGAGTGACGTCACTTGGATGTGGTGGTGGTGGAGCTTCTTGAAAGTGGCTTGCTGGTGGCGAAATTACGACAGGATGTGAGTTCGTGTTGAGAATGGCAGAAGATGGTGGAGAAGCTGGGAAGGTGAACTCTGGCATGTTGTTTAACTTGAAGAGTTCATTAATGGATGTGTTGAAAGTCCCAGAAACAGCAACATTATGCATGTGTGCATAGACCATGCAATAGTAGAGGGTAGTTGGGTCACAGGCAGGTGCGATGTTAGTGGTGGAGGGTTGAGTAGAAGCCTGGAGGATTTTCGTTGTGTCAGCCTGCAATTTTGCAGTAGCAGCATAGGTGGGTGATCTGATAGAGGACTTTTTATGCGCCGCTTCTTGAGTCTTCTTCATAATGTCTTTGTGAGTGGGACATTTTGCAGCTAGAGTGTGATGATCGTTGCTTTTGCAGTTCAGGCATGTTTGTGTCGGTGGAGCACAGACGGTGCAAGACTTGAAATCGTGGCCTTCGCAACCACAGGTTGTGCAGAACTTCTTTTCCTTCACAGGACAGTCTTTGGTGTTGTGCACATATGAGTAACAATTCCAGCAGTGTTGAATGTAGTGGTATCTCTCAGCTTCGATGTAGGTGGGGCTGATGAAGTACTAGTAATAAACAGCAAGACCAGCCAAAGCAGTGGCAGCCATGTTCACATCGGTGAACATGAGTTTGAGCAGGGGCGAAGCTGTAGGTTTTTTCGTGATGCTCTCCACTGTGGTCCACGAGTTTTGATCCTCAGTGGATGTCTTAGTTCATCGACTGGTTGAGATGTAAGAAGCTTATCAAGTTTCTTGAGGAAGACTGTCCTCCTTGCCCTGAGAGCTGGAGATGACATGACAGTAAATCCTCGAGCAGTGAGAGTGGAGCTGGCGGCAGTAGTAAGTAACTTCTTAGCTTCCTTATCATCGTTACACACGACAATGAAGGCCTCCTTTATTGTCAATATGGTGTTGAACCTCACCTGCAGCCCACCCTGAACGGCGGCTGCAATCATTCACAGTACCACTGGTGGGTTTGATCTTGACACGATTCTCATAATTCATCGTGGTGCCCAATCAAGGATGAAGACGAAGGTATAGGTTCCCCTCCCCAACAGGGATCGTAGGGAGACTGAATGACGAAAGTCAGAGCTGCTGCGACCACACTGGGCAGAGTCAACAAGCAGAATCTGTATTGTATCAATGTATCTGTATCTTTAAAGGAATCATATGGTGTGAACCTATGTCAAGTCAGGAAAGTGGTGTGCACTGAGGAGCATAAGCCAAGTGTCCCACCAACTGGAAATCTTTGTGATTCTGGGTGATGGTGTTTGTAGTATGAATGAAACTCAGTTCAAAGCATTTTCTTCAGTTCTGAGTAATAATGCATGTGGTATGATTGAAAGCCAATTCAAGACTGTTTCTTCACTTCCTGTCATTTTCTCAGATAACTATGTTCAGTGTGAAGGACCTGGGAATGATAATGTCAGAGAATCTCACTTTCAAATATCACAACAATGTATCTACCACATCTGCTAGGAAAATGATAGGATGGATAATGAGAACCTTCAAAACTAGAGATGCCAAGCCCATGATGATTCTCTTCCAATCGTTTGTTCTCTCTAGGTTGGAATATTGCTGTATACTAACAGTCCCTTTCAAGGCAGGCGAGATTGCAGACCTTGAGAATATACATAAATTTTCACAGCACATACAAGTATGATAAAGCACCTAAATTACTAGGAACTGTTGAAGTCCCTTGATTTGTGAGAAAGATTCATGATAATATGCACTTGGAAAATTCTAGAGGGACTAGTCCCAAATCTGCATGAAAACTCACTCCCTACAAAAGCAAAAGACTCGGCAGGAGATGCAGAGTCCCCCAATGAAAAGCAGGGGCGCCATAAATGCACTAAGAGACAACACAATAAGTGTCAGGGGCTCAAGACTGCTCAACTGCCACTCAGCATACATAAGGGGGATTGAATATTAAAATGGTATAAAATACCGACAGGTTGGTAAGTGAGAAACGTGTCTTACTTACCAACCTGTCTGTATTTTATACCATTTTAATATTCACTGTCAGACACTGCAACACAATGGTATCTTGGTACTGAACAGAAAATACCTTAGACATTTTTTATAAGTGAGAATGGTTGGATTTCTGAGAGATCTGACCTCTCAGTGATTACATTCTTATACTAGTGGACTATACCTCATCTTCTGACAGTATATAAGTCTCCATACTGTTGCTTCAACTTCACATTGTTTCAGAATATGAACAAATACTCTACTACAGGCTGAAGGACTGACCACCTCAAAACTATGTCTTCAAGGGTGATGGACTGATTATATCGTCTTCACATCTCTATTGCTTCCACCAACTTTTCTGTACTCTACTGAAGAAATCTACTGTGTAGTCAAAATGTTTCAGAATAAAGATACCTAACCATTGCACACGTGTCTTACTTACCATAAAAAATAAAATAAAAATACTTTATTGAGACATTGTACAATTATATATGGTAGACCTAGTTATACATAGTTATTACATAGTTATTACTTAGTCTGTCTGTCTGGCTGTCTTCAAGAAGGCACTGGACAGGCACCTAAAATTAGCCGTGCTGTGGCTCGTACGTCAGTTTACATGCAGCCAGCAGTAACAGCATGGTTGATCAGGCCTTGATACACTGAGGCCTGGTCATGGACCGGGCTGTGGGGTGTTGACCCCCAAAACCCCCTCCAGGTATATCTTGGGCCAGTCTATGTAGTATAAAGCCATGTTACAGCTTGAAACAAAGGCATTGTTGATGTTATTGGTGCAGCAACCATAATGACATCAACAACACGTGTGCTTTATGTAGTAACACTGCTTCACATCATACATTGGCCCAGGGTTAGCATAGTTATCCATGAAAAAGACAAGAACAGAAGTTTGCCCCTCAGGGCTCTTCATCACCAGTTCTTCAGACTATATACAGTGGTACCTCGAGTTACGTTGGTCCCCAAAATCGCCCTTTTATGTAAGTTTATTTTTTTAAATGCTTTTGTAAGTATATTTTTGGGGGTGTAAAAGGACTAGTCTATTTTACATTATTCCTTATGGTGATAAATTCGTTTGGTAATGGCACTTGAACAGCATTCTCGAACGAAAAAATATCGTAACTCGAGATACCACTGTACAGTGGACCCCCGGTGTTCGTCCATTTTTCGTAACAGAATGCTGTTCAAGTGCCATTACCAATCGAATTTATTCCCTTAAGAAATAATGTAAAGTAGACTAGTCCTTTTAGACCCCCAAAACTACACTTATAAAAGCATTTAAAAAAATACACTTACATAAAAGGGAGTGTTTTGAGCAGGACGAACACTGGGGGTCCACTGTACTAGGATTTATATACTATATATGAGAGGTTTTTACAAAACAGAAGTGTTAATAGAAGAGGAGAGTATATGGAGAGTAAAAGAAAGGTGAAGAGAGTGGTGAGAGAGTGCAAAAGAAGAGCGGATGAAAGAATGGGAGAGGCTCTGTCAAGAAATTTTGCTGAAAACAAGAAAAAATTTTGGAGTGAGATAAACAATGTAAGAAAGCCTAGGGAACGAATGGATTTGTCAGTTAAAAACAGAGTAGGGGAGTTAGTAGATGGGGAGCTGGAGGTATTGGGTAGATGGCGGGAATATTTTGAGGAACTTTTAAATGTCGATGAAAAAAGGGAGGCGGTAATTTCATGTACTATCCAGGGAGGTACAACATCGTTTAGGAGTGAAGAAGAGCAGGATGTGAGTGTGGGGGAGGTGCGTGAGGCATTACGTAGAATGAAAGGGGGTAAAGCAGCTGGAATTGACGGAATCATGACAGAAATGTTAAAAGCAGGGGGGATATAGTGCTGGAGTGGTTGGTATTTTTGTTTAATAAATGTATGAAAGAGGGGAAGGTGCCTAGGGATTGGCAGAGAACATGTATAGTTCCTTTATATAAAGGGAAGGGGGATAAAAGAGTGTAAAAATTATAGGGGAATAAGTTTACTGAGTATACCAGGTAAAGTGTATGGCAGGGTTATTATTGAAAGAATTAGAGGTAAGACAGAGAGTAGGATTGCAGATGAGGAAGGAGGCTTTAGAGTGGGTAGGGGATGTGTAGATCAAGTGTTTACAGTGAAGCATATATGTGAACAGTATTTAGATAAAGGTAGAGAAGTTTTTATTGCATTTATGGATTTAGAAAAGGCATATGATAGAGTGGATAGGGGAGCAATGTGGCAAATGTTGCAAGTGTATGGAATAGGTAGTAAGTTACTGAAGGCTGTAAAGAGTTTTTATGAGGATAGTGAGGCTCAGGTTAGGGTGTGTAGGAGAGAGGGAGATTACTTCCTGGTAAAAGTAGGTCTTAGACAGGGATGTGTAATGTCACCATGGTTGTTTAATATATTTATAGATGGGGTTGTAAAAGAAGTAAATGCTAGGGTGTTGGGGAGAGGGGTGGGATTAAATTTTGGAGAATTAAATGCAAAATGGGAGTTGACACAGTTACTTTTTGCTGATGATACTGTGCTTATGGGAGATTCTAAAGAAAAGTTGCAAAGGTTAGTGGACGAGTTTGGGAGAGTGTGTAAAGGTAGAAAGTTAAAAGTGAACATAGATAAGAGTAAGGTGATGCGGGTATCAAATGATTTAAATAAAAAAAAAATTGGATATCACATTGGAGAGAGGGATTATGGAAGAAGCAAATGTTTTCAGATATTTGGGAGTTGACGTGTCAGCGGATGGGTTTATGAAGGATGAGGTTAACCATAGAATTGATGAAGGAAAAAAGGTGAGTGGTGCGTTGAGGTATCTGTGGAGACAAAAAACGTTATCCATGGAGGCAAAGAAGGGAATGTACGAAAGTATAGTCGTACCAACACTCTTATATGGGTGTGAAGCATGGGTTGCAAATGCTGCAGCGAGGAGGAGGCTGGAGGCAGTGGAGATGTCCTGTCTAAGGGCAATGTGTGGTGTAAATATTATGCAGAAAATTCGGAATGTGGAAATTATGAGAAGGTGTGGAGTTACTAAAAGTATTTGTCAGAGGGCTGAAGAGGGGTTGTTGAGGTGGTTTGGTCATTTAGAGAGAATGGATCAAAGTAGAATGACTTGGAGAGCGTATAAATCTGTAGGGGAAGGAAGGCGGGGTAGGGGTCGTCCTAGAAAAGGTTGGAGGGAAGGGGTAAAGGAGGTATTGTGGGCGAGGGGCTTGGACTTCCAGCAAGCATGTGTGAGCGTGTTAGATAGGAGTGAATGGAGACGAATGGTTTTTGGGACATGACGATCTGTTGGAGTGTGATTCAGGGAAACCAGTTAATTGATTTAGTTGGACTTGAGTCCTGGAAATGGGAAGTACAATGCCTGCACTTTAAAGGAGGGGTCTGGGATAGTGACAGCTGGGAGGGACAATTCTCAGCTGTCGTATCTGAGCTCCTCTGCAAAGACAGTGATTATGTATGTGTGTGGTGATAGTGTTGAATGATGATGAAAGTATTTTTTTGGGGGGATTTTCTTTCTTTTTGGGTCACCCTGCCTCGGTGGGAGACGGCCGACTTGTTGAAAAAAAAAAAAAAACATAGGATTTATATACTATATACGTATGAGGCCTGATCACAGACCGGGCCACAGGGGCATTGACCCCTGGAACTCTCTCCAGGTATATCTATGCTTACCATGTACAGTGGTACCTCGACTTACGATATTTTTTCATTCCAGAATGCTGTTCAAGTGCCATTACCAAACGAATTTATCCCCATAAGGAATGATGTAAAATAGACTAGTCCTTTTAGACCCCCAAAATTACACTTACAAAAGCATTTAAAAAAATAAACTTACATAAAAGGGTGTGTTTGGGGACCATCGTAAGTCGAGGTACCACTGTATTCTCTGAAAAACTTGGAATAGGTTGGTCTCCAAGTGAAATCTTGTCTTAATTAAAGTTTCTGTAGTGTCATTTATCAGCTTGTTAGTTTTACAACCTTTTCTCTTATGTAGAGTACCATATATTAGTGGCTGCAAGTCAAACTCAGAAAATAAGATGGGGTATACTTTCTCTCAAATTTTTGCTTAGTACCAGACATTTGACAAGGGGGTATAATTTGAGGCCTTAGAGATGGGGAGTAAATCTACAATTGTCACCAAAATAATAGGCTGAACAAGTATACATGATTGGAAGTAGTTGGGTGTTATGTTATTTTCCCTTATTATCATCAAGGTTCTACATGTACTAGCATAGGGTATTTACTTAAAAGGTCTTAGGGTAAAAGGAGGACATATTTAGACTAAAAGATACTTACTCAGGTTTAGCTGCTGCATCTGAAAACTATTTGGTCCCTTTTCATTCCTCTCAAAGGTTATTTAAACCAACATTATAAAAATAGAGCTATATTAAGAAGTATATACATATAATATACAGGTCTCCACTCCTAAACATATAATCAGCCTTTCCCAAAGCACATGGCTCAGCTGCCACCTTCAACTCTCTCTTTCTCAACATTTCCCAACCCTCCAGTGTCTTGATACACTGAAGATTACAGAATGTCATGGTAACATCGATCTACAACCCTTCCCATTACCTTTTGGGCACTCATTCAGCCCTGAAGCCAAGATAAGATAAGCACCAACAACAACAGCTCTCTCTAGCCGCCATTGTTCTTCCTGGAAGGGATTGTGGGAAGCCAGCATCTCTCTAAGCTCCTCCCCCTCAAAACATCCACATCACTTTGCATCCTCTCAACATATCTTAAGTTATTACAATGAGACATGCAACTATATTTTAATTAGTTTATAAAATGTGTGCATTATTTATATAACCTATTATATTGAGAAAATCAGTTAAATCAGCTCTTTTAAAGTCTTTAGGGTGGCCTGACCTAAGACCTCATAGCAAATTCTGAATAATTCAATATAATTAGGCATTCATGTTATTTAATTACAACAATACATGCTGGGTTCCAATAGCCCCCATAACAAGTCCATAATACCCCATAACACCCCCTTCCAGGAAGAACAATGGCGGCTAGAGAGAGCTGTTGTTGTTGGTGCTTATCTTATCTTGGCTTCAGGGCTGAATGAGTGCCCAAAAGGTAATGGGAAGGGTTGTAGATCGATGTTACCATGACATTCTGTAATCTTCAGTGTATCAAGACACTGGAGGGTTGGGAAATGTTGAGAAAGAGAGAGTTGAAGGTGGCAGCTGAGCCATGTGCTTTGGGAAGGGATTGTGGGAAGCCAGCATCTCTCTAAGCTCCTCCCCCTCAAAACATCCACATCACTTTGCATCCTCTCAACATATCTTAAGTTATTACAATGAGACATGCAACTATATTTTAATTAGTTTATAAAATGTGTGCATTATTTATATAACCTATTATATTGAGAAAATCAGTTAAATCAGCTCTTTTAAAGTCTTTAGGGTGGCCTGACCTAAGACCTCATAGCAAATTCTGAATAATTCAATATAATTAGGCATTCATGTTATTTAATTACAACAATACATGCTGGGTTCCAATAGCCCCCATAACAAGTCCATAATACCCCATAACATTGGGTATGAGTTGGATCTGCCTAGCATGGGCCAGTAATCCTGCCACAGTACAGTGGACCCTCGGTTTTCGTTCACCTCCAAACTCGAACAATTATGTAAGTGTATTTTCGTAAGTGCTTTTGTAAGTGTATTTTTGGGGGTCTGAAATGACTAATCTAATTTACATTTGTCCTTATGGGAACAAATTCGTATGGTAACGGCACTCAAACAGCATTCTGGAAAGAATTTTCAACGAAAACCGAGGGTCCACTGTACTCTATTAATGTTTTTATATGCAGTGTTTTCATATCTGCATCATCAGGGCTAAATTATAAGGATACTGGAAATAATGTTTATATACAATTTCAGAGGGACTTTAACATTTATGTACTATCCTCTGCTTCCCTTCATTTGCATAGTCATGGTTTAATTAAGAAGAAACTGAATATAATGTCAATAAAGTTCCAACTGTGTGTAAAGTGTGCATCAGTCTACATATTCCTAGAAAACTATGAATATACAGTAGGCCTCTATATTAATCTAAGCCCCTATTACAGCAGACCACAACATCCTACTCCTTAACCCTTGACTGTCGACACACTGTCCCATATCAATGTAAGTGAGGCAGACCCCAATCACATAGCTTTAGGTCACCAACAGTAAAAGGGTGAAGATAAATTATGGAATACTAGGCTTGGGTGGCGACAAATTAATGCTCAGTACTGATAAGACCTACTACATAATGTTTTGAAACTAAGCTAAAAATATGTAACTAAATATTAAGATAAATAATACACATATTGAAAGACAAGAGAAAAACACAAACATTAATTTAACAAACACAACTAGCACATATTTAAGTAAGTTCCCAAAACAGTGGGCATTCAATCTTGAATATGTTAATGTGTACCACAACCAACAATACTTACTCTACTGCTCTAGTCTACCCTTACCTCACCTATAGTATATAATATATGGGGATCTACAATGGCAAATCATCTAAAACCAAGTATTACCAATACAAGTATACCGTTAGAACAATCAGTCTGATTCCAGACAACACATTCCTCCATTTTTCAATTTTTTTTTTTTTTTTTTCAACAAGTCGGCCGTCTCCCACTGAGGCAGGGTGACCCAAAAAGAAAGAAAATCCCCAAAAAGAAAATACTTTCATCATCATTCAACACTTTCACCACACTCACATAATCACTGTCTTTGCAGAGGAGCTCAGATACGACAGCTGAGAAAAGTCCCTCCCAGCTGTCACTATCTCAGACCCCTCCTTTAAAGTGCAGGCATCTCTCCTAATAGTTTCAAAAACATTGTCAAAAGACATCTCTTGAACTTGATGTAATGTTTGATATGTAGCAGTCATAAGGATTTACTGTCAGGTGCATCTTGTACTGCTAGCTTATTCAGTTCCTACCTTCCCATTGTAATCTAGACCACTTTGTTATGTACAGAAATTATGCTGAATTGTCACTCAGAATTTAATTTAGATATAAACTTTATCCAAATATGTGTACTAGTGTTAAATAGCTGGTTAATACTAGTTTTAGTCTGCCCGACATATTTCACATAACAAGGAGCTTTCCTTGTAATGTACCAAAAAAAAATAATCAGAGCTGAATCAATACCCTGTAATTCTAGGAAATAAAATTTGACAGTATTTTTGACTGTGTAGCTCTGATCGTTGAATAAATTTATCAAATAAAACATAAGTTTCTATTCCAGGCAAAAGTAGATAATCAGAAATTGAACATCAAGACTTACAGTAGCATAAGCCCAAGACAGAAAAAAACTAATTCAGTCTCAGAAACAAAGCCACCAGTCAAAGAATGAACTGAATAGTGGCAACAGTATTGTAGGACTATGCATTGAGCCATTTGATTTATAATTTAGTCTATGCACAAGGTATATATTTTTTTCTATTTTTTTGCTTGCTATATTTTCTTAGGGTAATAGTAATGATTTAATATTAGTCAGATAGTGTATAAATTTTTAAACCATTTCTTATTTGTGCAAGGATACAGTGTAATCCACTAATGCTGCCTTTATTTTCAGTTTTAAAAATGTTAAGGAAATTTATATTTTTATTGATTTCACATAAAGTATCCATATACTATATATTGCTGTCAAAAAAATCAACATAACCTTGCCCTAAAGGTTAAGTTTAATGAATTTGCAGTGTTTCCAAAACTTGAGAGCAACATTACTCACATTGGCATAGTTTCTAAACCTTTTCAACCAATAAAAACTTATTTCTTGACATTTAATAGAAAGCTTCAATCAATAAAAATTTATTGATTGACATTCAAGAAGGTACAGTTATGTTGCAAAATCATTTGCATATTTTCTTTATCTAGAATCTAGTTCTTAAAAACATTTTTTATTACATATTATAGTTAATTTATTAAATATATTATCTTGGCTTCTTAATATACAGAATATTATATATGATATAAATAGTGCAGGAATTTTGAGGCACTCCACCTTCTTAAATTTTATTATGTATTTCTTTGTTCTTAAAATATCAGTTACTCAAAAGGGAATTTTCACATTTGAAATTTGAAAGGAAGTGAAAAACAATGATGTATAAATATATTGCTGAAGTAATAGTCATTAATATTGTGTGTATTTTTATAGAATTAATTTCCAGATTCTGTTTGCATACATGGCTTTCATGTTTTTACTACTGCATTAATG
The DNA here is from genome assembly GCA_009830355.1 of Cherax destructor. Taxonomy (NCBI): domain Eukaryota; kingdom Metazoa; phylum Arthropoda; class Malacostraca; order Decapoda; family Parastacidae; genus Cherax; species Cherax destructor. The sequence goes on from WNWK01000978.1 coordinate 13,163, forward strand.
ATCTCAGTTTTCACTTTCTTCACTAAGTAAAGTACTATACATGTATATTGTATGTGTCCCTTGTCATTTGATAGAAATTCTGCTTATAAATGGATTAATTTTTAATAATAATTCATATTTTTATTTATTATTATTATTATCATTATTATTGTATTTTATGATTTTTATGATTTGCTTTAGTTTCATTTCATTATACTATAACTATTGCCTACCTTTCATTGGAAGTAATTTTGATCTTGAATAAAAATGTGAAAATTGAATGTTTATAAATATTCTTATGTGGAGTAGTCTTTAGAATACTATACTGTAAGACTGAAGCACGCTGCTTAAAATGTTTATAATTTTAGACACAACATAGAAACCTCCCATTAACAGACATCTTCAAAACACAATGATGGACAAAAAAAATTTTCATTGCAAACAACAAATCCTGATGCATACCCAAATTATCACATTGTAGCCCATGAACTCATGGTGGCCCGGTGGTCTGGTGGCTAGAGCTCTCGCTTCACACACGGTGGGCCCGGGTTCGATTCCCGGCAGGTGGAAACATTTCAACGTGTTTACTTACACCTGTTGTCATGTTCACCTAGCAGTAAATAGGTACCTGGGTGTTAGTCGACTGGTGTGGGTCGCATCCTGGGGGACAAGATTAAGGACCCCAATGGAAATAAGATAGACAGTCCTCGATGACACACTGACTTTCTTGGGTTATCCTGGGTGGTTAACCCTCTGGGGTAAAAAATCCAAAGAAATCTAATCTTATCTTATCTTATCTTACCCATATCATTCAAAACATTTCCACCTTCTAAAATAAAACGTGATACTCATCATCAGAATCAAGGGTGAGAACCAAGCCAATAACCTTATAGTACATCTTCACCTCATTTGGAGGCCCCAGTAACTCTCCACTGATTCCATCCTCAATTCAGGTCAAGCAGCTGTTGTCATTCTTCACACGGTTGTATAATAAGAGTTCATTTACTGTACTTAAACATACAAAAACAAAGAATTACAACACCTGCCATCCACCAGAGCTGAAACTTATCTCTGTCGTTCTCATGTAAGGAGACAATACCAGTTAAAAGTGAAACTGATATTTGTAGGCTATCAGCTTCCTTCCTTGGTATACACAGCAGGTCAGTACAGTCGACCCCCGGTTTACGTACTGCTCCAAACTCGAACAATTATGTAAGTGTATTTTTGTAAGTGTATTTTTGGGGGTCTAAAAGGACTAATCTAATTTACATTATTCCTTATGGGAACAAATTCGTTTGGTAACGGCACTTGAACAGAATTAATTACGTAAACCGGGGTACCACTGTACTTGCTAATGAGGGAGCTCAAACCAACACCTCAACAATGCCACAGATGTTGACTAGCCACTCGGCAAAATATTGCAGCTTACAGAAATAATGTCCAATCTATAGAAGAACAGAGCATAATAAATTAAATTGTGACTGTCACTCTTCCTGCCTGACTTTCAATGAAGCACATTCCTTGTATTCTCATAGGTTTTCTTTTTTCTTTGGGAGTGAAATAAAATATTTGAAAGAGACAGAGGCCTTGTCATATCACTAGGCTATTACCCGACTCCACTTACAGGGAAGAATACTGTATCTGGCATCTCCTACTCCAGAGTTGCCTGACACCCCCATCCCCCCAATGCTCAGTATTTTCCTTCCATACTCATACTCATGTTTCTAACCCTTATGTAGCTCTCACTGATGTTCCCACCTCTTCACGATCTGTGTGCTTCACTGCCCACACTTAAAATAAATAAATAATATAAAATATTTATTTCTTTGCTAAGGTTACAATGTGTGTTTATATACGTATCATAATATGATAGGAGCAAAGAAAGCCACTATCATGCCGAGGCATTTCGGGCAGACTTAACCTAATACTTATAGACTACTTAAGTCTAGACAGGTGAAGAGTGGTAGAATACAAATAGTCAATATTTCACTCTACAGTATTATTAATATGAGGAAGTACAGTTTATGATACAATCTTACATTTTTAAGTTTGTAATTAAATTCTTTTACAGTGGTAGAATACAAAGATTCTATATTTCACTCTTATTATTAATATATGAGGTAGTACAATTTATGATCAAATCAATCATACATTTTTTGTTCGTAATTAAGTTCATTTACTCTATTATTAATATGAGGCAGTACAATTAGTGGTACAAACAAACATTTATAAGTTTGTAATAATGGCTTAATAGTTAAGGGATAATAAAGTATTTGGGGGAGTTGCTTTGAATTTGGTTGGGGTTTAGCATGGTGTGGGTATGTTTGTTATTGAGAGAGGAGATGATTTTTGAGTATGGTCTTAATCTGATTTGTGGGCAGGGGACCTCTTGCTGTTTCAGGCAGAGATTTCCAGATCTTAGGGCCCTTTATGGTCTTAAACTGATTTGTGGGCAGGGGACCTCTTACTGTTTCAGGCAAAGATTTCCAGATCTTAGGGCCCTTTATGTGCATTGCATTTTTGTAGGGGAAGGAAGGCGGGGTAGGGGTCGTCCTCGAAAAGGTTGGAGGGAGGGGGTAAAGGAGGTTTTGTGGGCGAGGGGCTTGGACTTCCAGCAAGCATGTGTGAGCGTGTTAGATAGGAGTGAATGGAGACGAATGATTTTTGGAACCTGATGAGCTGTTGGAGTGTGAGGAGGGTAATATTTTGTGAAGGAATTCAGGGAAACCAGTTAATTGATTTAGTGGGACTTGAGTCCTGGAAATGGGAAGTACAATGCCTGCACTTTAAAGGAGGGGTCTGGGATAGTGACAGTTGGGGGGGACTTATTCTCAGCTGTCGTATCTGAGCACCTCTGCAAAGACAGTGATTATGTATGAGTGAGGTAAAAGTGTTGAATGATGATGAAAGTATTTTCTTTTTTGGGGATTTTCTTTCTTTTTGGGTCACCCTGCCTCGGTGGGAGACGGCCGACTTGTTGGAAAAAAAAAAAAATTATGTATATTAAGTAAGTTCATGTTTTTGAAGAGAGGTGGAGTGTGTTGTCTGCCGCTGGAGTTTGTGATCATCCGCACTGCTGCTTTTTGTTGGATTCTTAAAGGTTTGAGGTGATTGGCCGTGGTTGTTGTTGTTGTATGTTCGCCGGTACATCCGGCCCGGGTCTTCTCCAAATGGTGACCCGGCATTGGCCCCCTGGGTAGAGGGTGTCATCTTCTTCTTTCTTTCTTGCTGTGGCTCCCCATGATGGGGAGTGTCTTCTGACGTCGCATCTTCATCAGCAGATCTTGGTACTTCAGGCTGTGGTTCTACCTAAGGATGGGGGATAAGAAAGAAGGAAGTGAGAGAAAGAATAGCTGTAGTGGGTAGTCTTGGTCGTCGTCGGGTTCTCCGGCGTCGTCATCGAGGGGGCGGGTGAGTGGCTAGGACTGGGAGTAGTGTCTCCAAATCATGGGTGGCCAAGTAAACCAGCCGGGCTGCTTTGTCCTCGCGGGTCAGATCCCCAGGTGCCATCGGGAAGTGCCTGCGGCGGATGGCCGTCGTCGCAGGACAGTCAAGCATATAGTGAACTAGAGGCTTTGGAACCATCCTGTCGCAGTGGCGGCAAAGCTCCTCACTCATGCGTTCGATGAGGTGCTTTGCAGTAGGGTAGCCGAGGCGCAGGCGGTGGACGCTGACTTGCAGCTCCCTGTTCAGTTTCCTCATGTTTGGTGGGGGCTCCCTACGTGTCGCTCTGTCATACCAGTGCCGGCTCCGAGATGCTCCCGGTGCTGGTAGTGGGCGTCTGGCTGCCGAAGCTGCCCCCAGGTGCACCTGCCTGCGGCTAATGGCAATTGTAGTCACAGGTTGGGCCGCAAGTGTGGCAGACTTAGCCGCCCCATCCGCTGCATCATTCCCAGCAAGGTCGATGTGGCTTGGTATCCAATTGATTGTTGCTTGCCGGCCCTGCTCGTCAAGTGAATGTAGGTCTCTTCTGATGGCGGTGATTAGCCGGATGTTATCCTTGGGCTCCCTATGCATGATGGCCTGTATCGCCGCCCTGGAGTCGACCGTGGTAGATCCCCAAGCACAAATACATACCATAGGTGAGGTAAGGGTATATTAAAGAGTGATATAAGATAAGGAGGGCCCTTGGGGTACATAGTATCGTATCTTGAAAAGGATACCTACTGTTTTGGAAACTTTCTTAGTTATATGCTGGATGTGAGTGAAATTTAAGATTACAGTCAAGGTGGAGACCTAGAAATTTGCCCTCAGTGTGTCTTGCAATGGGTGAACCATGGCTGTGGTTCGTTCATCGGGTTGTGTGCGGCCAACAGTAACAGTTGATCCAACATGAGGCCTGGTCGCAGACCCAGCCACGGGGGCGTTGACTCCTGAAATCCTCTCCAGGTATCTGTTCAGTCACTCCACAAAACTGAAGATACTGTACAGTGGACCCTCGGTTAACGAAAAAAATTCATTGCAGAAGCCTGCTCAAGTGCCATTACCGAACGAATTTACGTCTTTAAGAAATAATGTCATGTAGGTTAGTCTATTTCAGACCCCCAAAACTACACTTCCACAAGAACTTACAAAATTATACTTACATAATTGCACGATTTCCGGGGTATTCGTTAACCGAGGGTCCACTGTAATTAAATCAGTTTGAAATAATAAGTCATATTTTTTAAATTGTACCATTTGTTCATTACCTACCTTTCTTATAATCTTATTGCACATATGTTTGCAGTTAACTGCATAAAAATCCTACTTAATAATCTGTCTAATTTTTAAGTAATCTTTATTAAGCATTAAGATTAGTGTGCTTGAAATGGATTGCATACTAGTGACCTCTGTGCCTACCAACACAAGATGGGTATGGGGTGCATAATAAAAATATTAAACTAAAACTAACAATGTTTTATTACATGTCAACTACATTATTATGTATACCGCATAAAGAAATAAAAATTTGTATTTGTATTTTGTAACAAGACACTACAAATATCTCACATGACATCCACTCTGTTCTTATGCGTTATACAATTTGGGATGCATGTTTTCCATCACATTTACAAAATGTCTTTCTATATTGAGAAACCTTATAAAAAATTACTATAATTCACTAACTGTCCTAGGTAACAAAATCTTTTTCTATTTATAATAGCAGTGTTGATGTGAAATAAAAGAATATTGACAGTTTAATTAATCATTCAAAACTAAGTGCTAAACCCACAAGGATTATACAGGTTGACAGTTTAAGATTAAGGGGGTAGGAGTTAGAAGAGACAAAGAATGCAGAGTTTGAGTGTTAGTTGACATCTAGATAGAGGCCAAGGCTCAAACCCCAGCATGAGTGAAAATGTTGGACATGTTTGCTCACACATGTTACCTCTGTTCACTGAGCAGTGAGTACAGTAGGTATCTGGGTTAGTTACCAGTTGTCACTTGTCAAAGGCACTTGTCGATAGACATCAGGCATGTGTCGTGTGTGCTCGCAAGCTTGCAGCTTGTCCAAATTCCTTTGTAGTCCTGCCTGACCCTCATCCAATTGAATTCTGCTCATTAGCTTCACATCGTCTGCAAACAGGGACACTTCTGAGTCTACCTCTTCCATCATGTCATTCACATATATGTACCAGAAACAGCACTGGTCCTGGACTGACCCCTGTGGAACTCCCATTTGTCACAGGTGCCCACTCTGACACCTTGTCACATACCATGACTTGCTGTTGTCCTCCTGTCAGGTATTCTCTGATCCATTGCAGTGCCTTTCCTGTTGTAATACCTGCCTGATCCTCCAGCTTTTGCACTAATCTCTTGTGTGGAACTGTGCGTATGTGTGTGAGAGCGCGTGCGTGTGTAATTATAAGGTGTGCAGGCGATGCTAAAGAAAGTGAAGGTATTAAGATGATGTGTCTAGTGAAAAGGAAATGTTTGAGTTGATCCTCCACACACTTATATTTGATCCTCCAGTTTTATTTGATCCTCCACACACTGTTTTATTTGATCCTCCACACACTTTTATTTGATCCTTCACACACTGTTTTATTTGATCCTCCACACAGTTTTATTTGATCCTCCACACACTTTTATTTGATCCTCCACACACTTTTATTTGATCCTCCACACAGTTTTATTTGATCCCCCACTTGCTGTTTTATTTGATCCTCCACACTTTCATTTGATCCTCTATGCACTGTTTTATTTGATCCTCCACTCACTTTTATTTGATCCTCCACACACTGTTTTATTTGATCCTCCACTCACTGTTTTATTTGATCCTCCACACACTTTTATTTGATTCTCCATACACTTTTATTTGCTCCTCCACACACTGTTTTATTTGATCCTCTACACACTTATTTGATCCTCCACCAGTGCCGGATTTAGGTTGTGGGGGGCCTGGGGCCCAGTATGGTGGAGGGCCCCTTGCATTAAAAAGGTTTAACTCTAATGGTTAGAAGACTTTTTAAGTTTCTAATTGGAGAAACTTAAAATGAAGGAATAAAACAATAAATTGGATTTATAGTGTATTTTAGCAACCTTTCGGTTCATTTGCAAGTGTAACTCAAAAGTAATGTACAGACTTATGAGGAGTTATCTTCAGTCAGATAAAATATTATAAGCCAGGTACATTCCGTGCTTTTCTGATGACTCCAAAATCCAACGAGAGCAGGTATGCTCATGACCGTCAGGTTCACAAGCCGCCCTTGCTTCATGCTCGTTCGTAGCTGGTTCTCACTACCACTGTTGTTCACATATTGACCACGATCAAGCAGTCATTCGTACTGTAGTACCCTGCACACCCAGGATGATGATGTGCTGTGAGACATCCTCACATCATGCAGCTGATGACACTCTCTCATCAATGATGTAACACCAGCGATCAGATGACTCAACATGACAATCCCACCATAATTCAAACTCTTGCATACATTTTCTCTTTTTACGATCTATTTAATTCTCAGTATAATGTGTCATAATATTTTTCATCATTTGGTGAAGGGCCCGGGGCCCCTCCACTAAATCCGGCCCTGTCCTCCACACTGTTTTATTTGACCCTCCACACACTTGTTTTATTTGATCCTCCACACTGTTTTATTTGATCCTCCACACACTTGTTTTATTTGATCCTCCACACTGTTTTATTTGATCCTCCACACACTGTTTTATTTGATCCTCCACACTTGTCCTCCACACACTTTTATTTGATCCTCCACACTGTTTTATTTGATCCTCCACACACTTGTTTTATTTGATCCTCCACACAGTTTTGTTTTAACCTCCTGACACTGCTTTATTTGATCCTCCACACACTGTTTTATTTGATCCTCCACACACTGTTTTACTTGATCCTCAACACACTCTTTTATTTGATCCTCCACACACTGTTTTATTTGATCCTCAACACACTGTTTTATTTGATCCTCCACACACTTTTATTTTACCCTCCACACACTTGTTTTATTTGATCCTCCACACACTTGTTTTGGAAATAAATGGTATAAAATACCGACACAATGGAAAAATAAACACATAAGCAGTATAATGTGATCCTTTATTAACAACGTTTCGCCCACGCAGTGGGCTTTATCGAGTCACAGACAGACAGGTAGATCTGTCTGTGACTCGATAAAGCCCACTGCGTGGGCGAAACGTTGTCAATAAAGGATCACATTATACTGCTTATGTGTTTATTTTTCCACACACTTGTTTTATTTGATCATCCACTGTTTTATTTGATCATCCACTGTTTTATTTGATCATCCACTGTTTTATTTGATCATCCACTGTTTTATTTGATCATCCACTGTTTTATTTGATCATCCACTGTTTTATTTGATCATCCACTGTTTTATTTGATCATCCACTGTTTTATTTGATCATCCACTGTTTTATTTGATCATCCACTGTTTTATTTGATCATCCACTGTTTTATTTGATCATCCACTGTTTTATTTGATCATCCACTGTTTTATTTGATCATCCACTGTTTTATTTGTTTTATTTGATCCTCCATACAGTTGTTTAATATCTTTATTATGCACCCCATACCCATCCTGTGGGCGGTAGTCAAAAGATTACAGAGGTACATAATGGGTCCAGGGACTGGATCCCAAAGTTTTGATAGCTGAGCAAGTTACAAAGGTAATGAACTCCAGGTAGATCTGGTCACAATCATGACAAGTTACAAAGGTATTTGCAGATTACATAGGTACATAATGGTTCCAGGGACTGGGCCTCAAAATTTTGATAGCTCAACAAGGTACAAAGGTGATGAACTCACAAGTTACAAAGGTAATGAATCATGTAAGTAAGTAAATTTACTTACTTACGTTTATACATGGTTACAATCATGAACAAATTATAAAGTAATGAGCAATTCACACGTCCACACCGGTCACAGCTGTAATGAGTTATCGGTGCAAATATTAGTTGTTGGGTCACACACACACACACAAATAGGTGAGTACACACACACGAGCACGAGCAGAGACGCTGTGTGTGCCACTAACTACAATTTTCAACACATCCCTTGAAATTGGGCAACTACCTGAGGTATGGAAGACGGCAAATGTAGTCCCCATTTTTAAGAAAGGAGACAGAAACGAGGCATTAACTATAGACCAGTATCACTGATGTGTATAGTACACAAAGTCATGGAGAAGGTTATCAGAAGGAGAGTGGTAGAGCACCTGGAACGGAACAAGATTATAAACGACAACCAGCACGGATTCGTGGTGTCACAAACCTTCTGGAGTTTTATGACAAGGTAACAGGTAAGACACGAAAGAGGGGTGGGTTGATTGCATTTTCTTGGACTGCAAGAAGGCCTTCGACACAGTTCCTCACAAGACATTAGTGCAGAAGCTAAAGGATCAGGCACGTATAACAGGAAGGGGACTGTAATGGATCAGAGAATACCTGACAGGGAGGCAACAACGAGTCATGGTACGTGATAAGGTATCACAATGGGCGCCTGTGACAAGTGGGGTCCCACAGGGGTCAGTCCTAGGACCAGTGTTAGTTTTGGTATATATGTGAATGACATGATGGAAGAGATAGACTCAGAAGTGTCCCTGTTCGCAGATGATGTGAAGTTAATGAGGAAAATTAAATCAGATGAGGATCAGGCAGGACTGCAAAGTGACCTGGACAGGCTGGACACGTGTTCCAGCAATTGGCTACTCGAATTTAACCCCGCCAAATGCAGTCATGAAGATCGGGGAAGGGCAGAGAAGACCGCAGACAGAGTATAGGCTAGGTGGCCAAAGACTGCAAACCTCACTCAAGGAGAAAGATCTTGGGGTGAGTATAATACTGAGCATGTCTCCAGAAGCACACATCAACCAGATAACTGCTGCAGCATATGTGCGCCTGGCAAACCTGAGAATAGCGTTCCGATATCTCAGTAAGGAATCGTTCAAGACACTGTACACCGTGTACGTCAGGCCCATACTGGAGTATGCAGCACCAGTTTGGAACCCATACCTGGTCAAGCATGTCAAGAAATTAGAGAAAGTGGAAAGGTTTGCAACAAGGCTAGTTCCAGAGCTAAGGGGAATGTCCTACGAAGGAAGGTTAAGGGAAATTGGCCTGACGACATTGGAGGACAGGAGGGTTAGGGGAGACATGATAACGACATACAAAATACTGCAAGGAATAGATAAGGTGGGCAGAGACAGGATGTTCCAGAGGTGGAACACAGAAACAAGAGGTCATAATTGGAAGTTGAAGACTCAGATGAGTCAAAGGGATGTTAGGAAGTATTTCTTCAGTCACAGATGTCGGGAAGTGGAATAGTCTGGCAAGTGAGGTAGAGGAGGCAGGAATCATACATAGCTTTAAGACGAGGTATGATTAACGCTCATGGAGCAGGGAGAGAGAGGACCTAATAGCGATCAGTGAAGAGGAGGGCCAGGAGCTGAGTCTCGACCCCTGCAACCACAAATAGGTGAGTACACACACACACGTGGCAATGCTTTATTTACAGTGAGCAAAGTCAGGGTATTTTTCCAGAATGGTCTGTAATATACCACTGTGGATAAAATACTTTGACATATCTTGAACATTTCTGAGTGAGTTGTCTCTGAATTCATTAATTTTATCGCACTCCAGTACATAATGACGCAGGGTGTGACAATAGTCCATCTGGCAGTTAATATTTTATTTGATCCTCCACACACTGTTTTAGTTGATCCTTCACACTTAGTTGATCCTCCACTGTTTTAGTTGATCCTTCACACTTAGTTGATCCTCCACACATTTTTTAGTTGATCCTTCACACACTGTTTTAGTTGATCCTTCACACACTGTTTTAGTTGATCCTTCACACACTGTTTTAGTTGATCCTTCACACACTGTTTTAGTTGATCCTTCACACACTGTTTTAGTTGATCCTTCACACTGTTTTAGTTGATCCTTCACACACTGTTTTAGTTGATCCTTCACACACTGTTTTAGTTGATCCTTCACACACTGTTTTAGTTGATCCTTCACACACTGTTTTAGTTGATCCTTCACACACTGTTTTAGTTGATCCTTCACACACTGTTTTAGTTGATCCTTCACACACTGTTTTAGTTGATCCTTCACACACTGTTTTAGTTGATCCTTCACACACTGTTTTAGTTGATCCTTCACACACTGTTTTAGTTGATCCTTCACACACTGTTTTAGTTGATCCTTCACACAGTTTTAGTTGATCTTTCACACACTGTTTTAGTTGATCCTTCACACAGTTTTAGTTGATCCTTCACACTGTTTTAGTTGATCCTTCACACACTGTTTTAGTTGATCCTTCACACACTGTTTTAGTTGATCCTTCACACACTGTTTTAGTTGATCCTTCACACTGAGTTTATCCAGTACTAAAGAACAAAAAATCACAATTCCGTGGCTGGAAGAATACACAAATAACTTGGACCATTTACAAAGTCACACTGTGACTTTGTAAATGGTCCAAATCGGACCGAAATGTCGTCGTAAGCTCCTCCTATGTGCGGGTTACTTGTGTATTATCCAGTAATAATAATTATAATAGTCAAGGTGATTCCTAGAAAAATCCTTTTGTAGATTTTATTGGAATTATTAATCCGGAGGGTTAGTAACCCAGGATAACTCAAGTAAGCCAAGCAGTGTGGCATATTTGCACCGTATACCTGGAGGGTATTCCGAGGGTCAACGCCCCCGCGGTACGGTCCATGACCAGGCCTTGCGGTAGATCAGGGCCTGATCAACCAGGCTGTTACTGCCGGCCACACGCAGACCGACGTATGAACCATAGCCCTGCTGGTCAGGTACTGACTAGGTGGTCCTTAGGTCCTCTTCCCCAGGATGTTATCCACAACATTCAGTTAATACCCAGGTATCTACTTGCTGCTAGGTGAACCTGGGCAACAGATTAGAATCACGTCTAACGTTTCGACTAATCCGGGTTCGATCCCGGGCCTTCAGTTGTGAGCCCAAAGCCATACCACTGATCCTCACATGCAGGGAAACCTGATTGGCTGGCTGGCTGGCTGGGGTGATTTAATACATATACGGACCCTAACCACTGCTCTGACGCAAGAGGCTAGTGGACCTTGTTATTACCAGGGAGGCAGACACTACCTCCCACTGATCCAGTCTCCACGCACCATCTCCAGCTATACAGGGTATATACGCACGTATATTAATGTATATACATGGAGAGGTCTATCTGTATATGCACCAGTAGATGCATATTTTAGTGTATGTACACCGAGATGCATATCAGTGTATATATTCCTAGAGGTGTATATCACTTTATATACTAGTGTATGAACACCAAGAGGTGTATATCTATGCACAATGAGAGCTTACTTTAGTACCCATTTTAGGGGAAAATGTATTGTTGACTGATAGTGTACAAGTGAAGTCGCTAGGCTTTAAACAGACAACTGTCTGTATACGCGGCCCACTAAAAAAAAAAAGGCATTGATTTTTTCTCAATTGATATGGAAAGGAATTACAGTAGTTGTTATTTTTGACAAATGTATAGAGTTTTTGAGAGCGGTGTTGTGGCCTTATATATTGCAAAATATATCTGTTTTGCCTTTGGTAAATAATGAAAGACACTACTAACTAGTGGCCGCGATAATTAATAGTCTACACCATATAGTTTTTTTAGGAGTGTGGTAAGAGGTAAGGAGTGTAGGGGGTGTTCCAATGAGGGCCTCTAGGAAAAGTCTGAGAAGCCTGAACGCGAAGTACAGGATATATACACAGGCGGATATCTCAGTGTATATACACTGAGAGGTGTATATCTTTGCGAGGCGCATATCTCAGTATGTATACACAGAGGTATATATGTCTCATTGTGTGTACTCCGACAGTTTACTTTAATCCCTATTTTAGGAATTAAAGTGTTCTTAATTTCTAATGCGCATGTGAATTGCATCTTTGTGACTAGTTGCAATGAATAGGCTTTAAACCTAACACGCTGATGCAAGGCTGAAATACAACATTTTCAGTGATTGTTAGTTATTTTAGTAGTATGATAGGTTAGATATGAAGTTTATAGGTACTGTTGAGAGCCAGGGTGCGACAGGGAAAGGTGTTGGGTCCCTCTCAGTGTCAACCAACTCTCCAGTCATGGCTGTAACGGTTGCTGGGCGCCCCCCTTTGTTGGCCCCTGTGTGCGTTTATGTGGAGGCCCCCCAACCCCCTGACCGCCGCCCCCTCACACGCCCCCTGCCCCCACAATCCCCCACAATCCCCCATAACCCCCGACCATCCTCTGCGACCCCTCCGCGACGCCCCCGGCCACGGTGGGGAGGTGGCGCCTACCATTTCATTAACAGTTTCTTTCTGCTAGTATGGGGCAGTATTTTCAAGGTGTCCCCTGGTGACTTTTGAGAAAGTCACCCTCACGTGGCACACACTTGTTTACTAACCCAAACAAGGACCGGATTTAAAGTCCAATAATTCCCACCCCGTAATATGTCAACGCTCTAGGGGACGAAATGTTGCCAGTTCATTTACAAGACTCAACAAGCACTTCACTGACCTCTAACGTCCACTCTGCAGTTTTATAATAAACTCTCTGGTAACTAATATTAAGTTAGGGTCTCTCTATAAACGTCTTAATGACTTAGAACACATTTTTTTGTCGGAAAGAGGAAAGTACGAAGGAGTTGGGAGTTGGCTGGGTGGGTTCCCCACTCCACCAAAGCTCTAACCCAACAGCAGTGTGTAGTGGGTCCTTACACAGGCTGCTGTGCTTATTCTACTCCTCTAATATTATAATACTGGATTACTATATCGCCGTGGATAACTATAACGCTGCATATTAAGGTAGGATTCTACGCTATTGCTGTTTAAGGATTCGTTTCTCTCATTTATATCCATGGTATTTTGCTATTGCTGCTCTGAAAATGAAAGTGTTCATTCCTAGGACCAATAGACGTGTCCCTGGTATCTCCTACGGCTAGAATATATATAAAGTATCACATTTTACTTATATAAGATTGTTTAAGTCACCATGAATAGTGTGTAATGGAGGTGGAAGTAGAACAAGGACAATATTAATGCTGTCATTCCCATGCTTTTATTGTTGGTCACAAGTTCTAAGTGTTGAGTTGCTACGTACTACAAGGTTACTTGTGCTTCAGTCATGATGCTGGTGACACACATACAGTAAAGATAAAGAGAGATAATGGTTGTGGTGATAAGAGCGTGCGCCTGGCAGTGCGGTGCTCCCACCAACAACCACTTGTGGATCTCGACAAAACTTTTTTTTTTTTTGTTCTCTTCCTCGCTCAAGAACAACTCCATCAAACTTACGTAACTGCTGCATAACTCCGAAAAAAAAACATATTTAACCATCACATCCCCATTCAGACTATTAATACGTATTTACCGCATGTTAAGAGGTTACAAAAGTTCGTCATGTACAAACCTTATGACATATTGCGTAACCTTAACTCTTATAATAATAAAGAATGACAATTAGATATACCCAATGAATGGCGTAGATTTTTTTTACAATGGGAATTAGCCACATTGACTTTATTAGGTTTTCCTAGATTATGTACATATATGTATGTGTGTTCACCTATTTGTGGTTGCAGGGGTCGATTCTCAGATGTATAAAAGAACATAAGAAAGAAGGAACACTGCAGCAGGCCTACTGGCCCATATAACGACAACCAGGGGGGGAGTTGAAAGATAATTCTAGGCCTTTCGTGTTGCAATCAACACATCAGGACCTTGCAGTGTTGCAGAAAAGAGGATGAAATAAGAACATAAGAAAGGAGGAACACTGCAGCAGGTCTGTTGGCCCATACTAGGCAGGTCCTTCACAATCCATCCCACTAACAATATTTGCTCAACCTAATTTTCAATGCTAACCAAGAAAAAAGCTTTGATAATTCTATTATGTGCAAGTCCCACTCAAATCCAACCCCTCTCACTCTTGAATTTATCCAACCTAAATTTGAAACTACCCAAGGTCCTAGCTTCAATAACCCTACTAGGCAGACTGTTCCACTCATCAACTACCCTATTTCCAAACCAATACTTTCCTATATCCTTTCTAAATCTAAACTTATCTAACTTGAATCCATTATTGCGGGTTCTCTCCTGGAGAGATATCCTCAAGACCTTATTTATATCCCTTTTGTTAATACTCATTTTCCACTTGTATACCTCGATCATGTCTCCCCTCATTCTTCGTCTTACAAGTGAATGTAATTTAAGGGTCTTCAATCTATCTTCATACGGAAGATTTCTAATGCTATGTATTAATTTAGTCATTCTACGCTGAATGTTTTCTAACGAATTTATATCCATTCTGTAATATGGAGACCAGAACTGAGCTGCGTAATCTAGGTGAGGCCTTACTAATGATGTATAAACCTGTAATATAACCTCTGGACTTCTGTTGCTTACACTTCTTGATATAAATCCCAGTAATCTATTTGCCTTATTACTTACGCTTATGCATTGCTCTCTTGGTTTTAAGGTTGCTGCTTACCATAACCCCCAAGTCCTTTTCGCAATCTGAATGGCTAAGTTCTACATTATTTAACTTATAAGTGCTTGGGTTATGGACACTCCCTAGCTTCAGAACCTTGCATTTATCCACATGAACTACATCTGCCACTTTTCTGACCATAAATTAAGTTTGTCTAAATCTTCCTGAAGTTCTATGACATCTATGTTTGAATCAATTATCCTACCTATCTTCGTGTCGTCGGCGAATTTGCTCATATCACTAGTAATTCCCTCGTCAAGGTCATTGATATATGTTATAAACAACAACGGGCCTAAGACTGATCCCTGTGGAACGCCACTTTTTACAGATCCCCATTCGGATTTAACCCCATTTATGCACACACTCTGCTTCCTGTTCGTGAGCCATGACTCGATCCATGACAACACTTTTCCCCCAATGCCATGAGCTGCCCCTTTCTTAGGAAATCCGAGCAAACACGTTCAAAGTGAACGTTTTTGCTAGAATGAAGCAAAAATACTCACTTTGAACGTGTTTGCTCGGATTTCATCCTCTTTTATGCAACATTGCAAGCTCCTGATGTGTTGATTGCAACACGAAAGGCCTAAAGCTATCATTCACCTCCCCTGTGGTTGTTTTGTAGTATATATATATATATATATATATATATATATATATATATATATATATATATATATATTATATAATACACCTATAGTTTGTAATGCGTTATATGATAGTAATATTACATTAAAGTAATATTGTAGCAATTGAGATGAAGATATTAGAAGAAATTATAAACTCAGAACGATACCTACTCAGCAAATAAAAATGACTAAAGATATAATCTATTTTCCTTTCTAAAGTTATCTTAGGATTAAAATTTAAAAGTTTCTCGCCACATTATGACTTATAATAAATATGCTTAACGTGAGAGTTGTAAAAAAATATTAAACACTGGTTATATGTATTGTTTGATTTTATTAGGGTATACTGAAAGTTATTTATAATACTGAGACATGTGCAACAGTTGTATATCTTTATGGTTGTGACGTTTCGCCTACGCTGTATGCCTCCAATTTATTATCTTCTGTATTTGACTGAAGAAGCCTACCGGGTAGGCAAAACGTCTGAACAACTGTTTTTATTAGGCTATCCTAGGTAGGTTAAATTTATATACGTGATTACTTTGTGCCGTAGCCTCTGTATGCTCACAAAACTCTTGTAAAAATTATTTTTATCCTATGTACACGATCTAAGTAAAAACTTGCATAGTTTGTGAAACAGTAAATTTAGCCCAAGTACAGTTGACATTAAATCACTTCATAATGGAACTAGTGGAAATGTATTCTCTATTTTTTTGGTTAAATCAATATCATTCATCATTGTATGCTGGTCTAGGGGTTCATCACCTTCATGGCCCGGTCTCAGACCCGGCCTCCGACGTTGGAAAAGCAGCATTACCGGGATAAGAAGAGTTAAAACAGTCATGGTAGTGAACATAAATATATTCTGAATGCGAGTATACATGTTAGATTTACTAGTCATCTTGCAGGGTCATGGGGTAGAGAGCCTAGCAGTCCTGCCAGGGTGCAAAACTTGGGTTATCCTGGGTAAACTACACATGTTTCCATGTATAATAATAATACGTATCTTTATTTACTGCAAGTACATGTACAAGGTATACAGGCCTAGATGACATTAATGACACTACTATATAAAAAGCCTCTTGTTATGCAGAGCATTTCGGGCAAATTAGATCAATTTTGTCCCAGGATGCGACCCATACCAGTCAACTAACACCCAGGTACCCATTTTACTGATGGGTCAACATAGACAACCGGTGTAAGGAAACACGTCCTATGTTTCCACCTCCTTCGCTGGGAATCGAACCCGGACCCTCGCCGTGTGAAGCGAGAGATTTTGCCACGGGACACCGTATGATAATCTATGTAATTGTATTTGTGTACATGTACCTGAATGAAAACTTACTTGCTGTCTGCCAATATACATTTAGTCTGTGTAAAATGCAATAGTGTAAATTCTTGTTAAAAAATATTTTAATGGTGTAAACAAAGTTTATAACATGAGACAAAAGGAGTCACAATTTTCTAAATTTTTATTGTTGCAAACGAAATATATATCACAGCTCTTGTTAGGTTAAGGAGTACAAGGTTTACTGCAGGGCAGCTAGCAACGGCACAGAGATAGTTTACTTTCCACAAAGAGCCAATAAAGTATTGAAATTAATGGGAATACGTCAAAATACTCTTGAATGTACTCTCTGGACCTACCATAACAATATACTGGAGAAAAAGATGTGGGAGGAAGTGGGAAGTAAACCCAGTAAAAAGCAGTTGCTCCTGGCCACTGTGAAGTAGTAGTTGAGGTGATGAATTCTTCAGCTCAGAAAGTTGGTGTTTAGTCCAAGAGAAGTGTCAACATCCGTGTTCCAAGACTTCAATCTGCTGCTACCAGCAGGTGTTCGAAATATTGCTGGAGCAAATGTAAAAGCTTTAAAGAGTAAACTGGATCACTACCTCAGCCAAGTTCCAGATCAACCAGGCTGTGATGGTTATATGGGCCAGTGGGTCGCCAACTGCATATACTAGAGACTATCCTCGCACCACTAGTAATACTAGTGCAGATTTTGTTTCTTGCAGTTGCTCAGCAGCCACGTTCCTTCAGGGGGGAAGGGGAGTAACATTGAGGCTCAAAAGGGCTCTTTTTTTTAGAGATATTGGAACTAACTATTCCTTCCCTGGATCATACCTGATTATCTCCCATTGTTCAAGTGCTCTATGGTCCCTATGAGTTTAGGGCTTTCTATAATCTTAGGCCAGTAGACCTAATGCAGTATGCATTGCGCATTGGCAAGTGTACAAGATTGAATAAGTTTCATGTAACCTGACCTGGCTGGGTCGGGGCATTGGCTTAAGCCGGTGGGAGACTTGGACCTGCCTCGCATGGGCCAGTAGGCCTGCTGCAGTGTTCCTTCTTTCTTATGTTCTTACCACTTGTAACTCTTGCGAACACAATCGGTAAACCCAATCTGCATATTACATGTGTCCACCAAACACACGGTGGTGTAATGCATGACAGCAGCTGATCTCAATGTGCATTTGCTGAAGCAGTTATTCAGTTGATGTAAGCCTCGGGCGGTATCCTCCGTATAGTACTCCGAGATCCTTATCCTCGAGTGACGTTTGCAACCTCTGCCCCCAGAGCCTGTGTATTCATATGTATATGCATATGAATTGTTTGTGTGGTCAGTGTTGGGGAGGAAGGCCATAGCAGCTTCCTGAATGCATAAAGGATGTTTTCGGGGTTAATAGCCCCCGCGGCCCGGTCCTAGGTCAGACCTGATGGATCAAAGTCTGCTCAACCAGGCTGTTAATGCTGGCCGCATGCAATCCTACGTTCGAACCACAGCCAACTAGTCAGGAACTGACTTGAACTTATCAAGTTCCCTCATGAAGACGGGTCTGTTGGTATTACCCCTTCTTTATGATGGAGGGCCGTTGAGGAGTCTTGGGGCCCCTTACACTTATGTTATCCCTTAATGTACACATGGTACTTCTGCTTTTTAGCAGGGGCATTTTGCTCTGTATGCGGAGCATCATGCTTTCTTAAGGAGTGAATTGTGCGCGCGCAGATCCGGGACCAGTCCCCTTGGATTTTCCAAGTGTAAATTATGATGCACCTCTCTCACCTTCGTTCCAAGGAATACAAGCTGAGGGACTTGAACATTCCTGGTACTTTACGTACTTGACTCACGAAATCGTGCTTGACCGAATTTATACATGTGAAGGTTCTCTGTACATTCTCTAGGTCTGCAATTTGGCCCACTTTAAAATGGACTGTTAGTGTAGAGCTGTATTCCAGCCTAGAAAGGACAAGCGACTTAGAACTAGTATTGGATTGGTATCTCATACTTTTGAAGGTTGTTCTTATTATTATTTTCTTCACGGATGTGATAACGAGTTTTGAGTCTTGAAAGTTAATTTTTTTTATGCCAAGAGCAGAGAGTTATCAACCAAGTGCTTTTCAAATGGCAATTTTCTTCGATACCTGAAAGAATTTCTCCTCCAATACCTTGTCCAGGAGACAGGAAGATGGAGGAAGGGGCGGCTGCCGCCACTAGTGTGTGGAGGAAGGGGCGGCTGCCACCACTAGTGTGTGGAGGAAGGGGCGGCTGCCACCACTAGGGTGTGGAATAAGGGGCGGCTGCCACCACTAGGGTGGGGAATATGGGGCGGCTGCCACCACTAGGGTGTGGAATAAGGGGCGGCTGCCACCACTAGGGTGTGGAATAAGGGGCGGCTGCCACCACTAGGGTGTAGAGGAAGGGGCGGCTGCCACCACTAGGGTGTAGAGGAAGGGGCGGCTGCCACCACTAGGGTGTAGAGGAAGGGGCGGCTGCCACCACTAGGGTGTAGAGGAAGGGGCGGCTGCCACCACTAGGGTGTTGAGGAAGGGGCGGCTGCCACCACTAGGGTGTAGAGGAAGGGGCGGCTGCCACCACTAGGGTGTAGAGGAAGGGGCGGCTGCCACCACTAGGGTGTAGAGGAAGGGCGGCTGCCACCACTAGGGTGTAGAGGAAGGGGCGGCTGCCACCACTAGGGTGTAGAGGAAGGGCGGCTGCCACCACTAGGGTGTAGAGGAAGGGGCGGCTGCCACCACTAGGGTGTAGAGGAAGGGGCGGCTGCCACCACTAGGGTGTAGAGGAAGGGGCGGCTGCCACCACTAGGGTGTAGAGGAAGGGGCGGCTGCCACCACTAGGGTGTAGAGGAAGGGGCGGCTGCCACCACTAGGTGTAGAGGAAGGGGCGGCTGCCACCACTAGGGTGTAGAGGAAGGGCGGCTGCCACCACTAGGGTGTAGAGGAAGGGGCGGCTGCCACCACTAGGGTGTAGAGGAAGGGCGGCTGCCACCACTAGGGTGTAGAGGAAGGGGCGGCTGCCACCACTAGGGTGTAGAGGAAGGGCGGCTGCCACCACTAGGGTGTAGAGGAAGGGCGGCTGCCACCCTAGGGTGTAGAGGAAGGGGCGGCTGCCACCACTAGGGTGTAGAGGAAGGGGCGGCTGCCACCACTAGGGTGTAGAGGAAGGGGCGGCTGCCACCACTAGGGTGTAGAGGAAGGGGCGGCTGCCACCACTAGGGTGTAGAGGAAGGGGCGGCTGCCACCACCATGGTGTGAGGAAAGGGGCGTAGCTGCCACCACTTAAAAGGCGTGCTAGAGTGGAGGATGAGCGCTGGTCCCGCCATGATCAGACACCAAGTTGTCTGCTTGACGCTGTGGTGGTGCTGCTTGTGGGGATAGCTGCTTGTGAGTGGTAGCTGCTTGTCGGTGTGATGTGTGGTGGTGTGTGGGTAATGTGCTAATGCTGTGCTGCTGCTTTCGGGCGTTTTTTTCAGTGAGGGGTAATAGCAACCCCTCAAATTCAGCAGCAGCATCAGTGTACGGGTACACAACGGCAGGGGAAGGGGGAAGGGATATAGCCTAGGGGGTTCTGGGTGGAATAGTGGGATGTAGTGAAGGGCCAACCTCTCCCTTCCCTCTCTCGTCTCCCCCACACCTAACCCTCCCTCCCTCCACTAAACCACCGGCCCGACCCTAGGGCTGGACCCTGCTCCCTCAACTTTTTTTTTTTTTTTTTGTATATTTTTTGTTTTGTGGGTGTAGATAAAAGAGCGGAGGGGAGGGGGCTGGAATGGAGGATGTCCGAGACTGGACCGCGAACCTGGCTCATTCTGGCCAGCGCTGCCCCCGTGATACCCAAGTGTTTCCTCTGGTTCTAACCCTTCTTGGAATTAACCAGCTTGGCCTTTATTGAGAGAGAGATTGGTGGAAGGGAGTGGGAGTAAGAGTCAAGTATGAAAGCCCATGGGAAAGGCAGATAGGTGGTAGCCTAATACTTCACACCTTGATTATCTGATGAGGCAGTTGAAGCAAGCATAATATAACAGAAGGCTCTCCCCCACCCTCCCGCCCGTCACAATACCGCACTGGAAAAGGGTTGGATAAAAAAATTACCGCTCTTCTTGGACATTTAATAGTGAAGGTGGAATTTAGGAGCCTTGCTCTGGCTCTTTGATGCTGGTAAAAGGCTCTTGATCCAAGGAGAAGGAGCTACGCTCCCATGTCCAGGTGCTGGATGACTCGCTTGCTAAGTACGTCAACAACTATATAAAAATCATTAATCATTTGACTAAATTTTCTCTAGATTCCCAGCGTTAATTTTTCCACGCTACCTTTACCTTTAATATACCTTTGATTAGTTCTGAGAGTTTTTCTACTCCTGGAGCCCGGCCATGGGCCAGGCTCCGGTGCTAGCCTGGCCAACCAGGCTGTTGCTGGCCTGCTGACCCACATATCCATCACAGCCTGCTTGATCTGGCGCCTGGGTGAAGATACAAATTTCATTTTCATTATTTTAAGTCTTAGTAGGTTGTTAGATTAGCTACACAAGCCAGAGGAAACATATAATGTAAAGGCAATTTAAAAAATATATACATGACGTTCGTTTGGCAACGTTGTGTCTGAAACGTTCAAATTTGACTTTGACCTGCCTAGTATGAGCCATTAGGCCTCCAGCGGGCCTAATGGCACGTTCTTGAGCGTGTATCACTGGTGATGATACACGGTCGGTACGCTGCTCTTCACCTCTAAGGCAAAGGGACTGATTAACTCATCTTTTGTGTATAGTTCTACTGTCTTCCAATTATGTCCTTGAATTTGTATTGATAAAGCCACTGGTTGGCGAGACGTCTACACTAAAGATACCCAGATGTTGCACTTGGACCTGCCTCGCATGGGCCAGTAGGCCTGCTGCAGTGTTCCTTCTTTCTTATGTTCTTATGTTCATCACTGGTGGTGCCAGAATGTGTTGCAGTAGTCAGTTACCCTCAACATTGATACATAATAACATAAAGAAGGGGTCACTGCTGCAGGCCTACTGTGCCATGCTAAGCAAGTCCACGTCACTTACTGGCCTAGGCCAGTCAGGTCCAAGTCCTCCACTTTAGGAGGGAACAATGCCTCAGACTTGATGGAAATAAATGGTATAAAATACCGACACAATGGAAAAATAAACACATAAGCAGTATAATGTGATCCTTTATTGACAACGTTTCGCCCACGCAGTGGGCTTTATCAAGTCACAGACTAAAGTGTGGCATGTATGTGTTATCAACCTGTCGGTAAGAACATAAGAAAGAAGGAACACTGCAGCAGGCCTACTGGCCCATGCGAGGCAGGTCCAAGTCTCCCACCGGCTTAAGCCAATGTACACCATTTTCATATCCACTAGCCCAAGCTAGTCAGGTCCAACTCGTACTTAGTTAAATCTTATTCTTAAAGAACTCGCTCTCAACTGGAATTGAAAGGACAGTCTGCTCAAAAAAAAAAAAACACTTTAATTGATGAGTAAGACACGTGTGCAACAGTTAGGTATCTGTTCCGAAACGTTTCGCTTACACAGTAGCCTACTCCCTAGTCAAAACGTTTCGGAATAAAGATGTAGATGAATGGTTCAGAGAACCGACAAGTTGATAAATTAGACACATGCAACTCTTGGGTATCTTTATTGAGGGAACGTTTCGCCACACAGTGGCTTCATCAGTTCAGTACACACGGATTCTTCAACACTTGTCCAACCTTTGGACAAGGACCTACTTCGACTAGTGGATGGTACCACTATGACCCCGCCTCCTCCTGCTTCGCCTCACCTGACTACAGTATATAAGCCACTCCTATTGCCCTATGCTGTACTTACTACAAGATTGATGGACTGAACACATCGACTCCAGGCCGAGGGACTGATTACCTCAAACTCCTCCTCTCCTTACAACTTTCTACTTTGTATTGGACTGATGAAGCCACTGTGTGGCGAAACGTTTCCTCAATAAAGATACCCAAGAGTTGCATATGTGTCTAATTTATCGGAATAAAGATACCCAACTTAGAACATAAGAAAGAAGGAACACTGCAGCAGGCCTACTGGCCCATGCGAGGCACGTCCAATTCTCCCACTGACTTAAGCCAATGTCCTGACCTAGTCAGGTCAGGTCCAACTCACACCCACTCATGTATTTATCTAACCTATTTTTAAACCTACACAACGTCTTAGCTTCTATGACGGTACTTGGGAGTTTGTTCCACTCATCCACAACTCTATTACCAAACCGCTTGCACATGTCTTAACTTGTCAGTATTGTATACTATTGTCATATTCACCCACTTTAGTGTTGTACCACTTGGCTCGGAGTTTAATGCCGTTGTTTTTGCGTTACTTGACATTTTAAATTATCCTTATTTTTCCCATATCAAATGTATTTAGTATTTTTTAATGTTTGAGATCACCAGTCGCGTTTTTTTTTAGTGAGGTAATGAAGCGGTTGGTGTTCATATAGCTTATTTCTTGATGAGTATACGAAGAATTAAGCTTTACTGGGACAGTATTTCGCCATATGTAGAGCTGATCTCTTAACAAAGCTGTACACAGAGTGAAATGTTTCAGTTAGAGCTATACCGTATGCGTTCTTTTCATACTTGTTAGCTATACACCGTTTCACCCATGTTGAGTTCTCTGCACTCTCACTAGCTTACCTAGTGCACATGTGCCTTGCTTATAAACCGACAGGTTGATAAGCAAGACACATATGCAACAGTTCCAGATTATGGAGCATAACTCTTCTCCAGGCTGAGGGACTGACCACCTCAAAACTACGTCTTCAAGGGTGATGGACAGATTACATGGTCTTCACATCTCTGCTGCTTCTGCTATCTCTTCTGTACTCGACTGAAGACGTCTACTGTGTAGACGAAACGTTTCGGAATAAAGACGTCTAACTGTTGCACATGTCTCTTACTCATGAAAATTAGAGGTCTGATAGAAAGTATAATTTCATGTGTTTTGACATTTCTAAGTGAAAGATAGTATCAATTACTAAAAAGTAAGCAAGAAACGTGTATACTACTAGGATGTTTATAGAGACGTTTCTGTCGTGAGACCTTTTTCAACCCCCTTTTTTCCGGCCTATGACCAAAACGTCTCCGTAACTGTCTTAGTATACACACAAGGCTTATAAACATTGAAATGTCTATGAAACCTAGCATTGTATAGGCTTGGCTGCTCTCATCCAGCAGACTGCTTGCCATACTGTAGCTCATTGTTGATGACTGTTCCAAGGTCTTGTTCTTTAGATTCAGTGGGTTTCCAAACACTTTATATACGTAGAATTTTTTTTTATCCAAAATGTATCTTGAATGTGTCCGTAGTGAAACTTGTTTTCCCCGACTATTGCGCCAGCCCTGATAATGGTCCAGGATAGACCGAAAAGTCGTCTGAAGTTTACTTTCCAAGTGTGGGGTCACCTGCTGGGGTCATCGCCCCCGCGGCACGGTCCTAGACCAGGCTTCATGGTAAATCGGTCCTTCTAAATACTTTGACATTCATCTGAGTACGTGTTATCTCCGGTTTCGTGCCATCTGCGAAGTTTGGGATGGTATACGTTTCTCACGTTTGGGGTTGATTGGCGTAAATTATAAATGGGACTAGAAAGGACCGACCCCTCAGGAACTAGCCTGTTACGACCGTTTTGATAGTTCATATGGGTTTAACTTTTTTTTTGTAATTACACATTTAAAACGACTGGTAGTCTCCTTTTAGTGAGCAGCCCATCGCCAAGCAGTAAACCCTTGTGGGTCATTCAGCTCAGATGAGAGAGAGAGAATCATGAGTGTTGGTGTTAGTAGAGATCGCCAGCCTCTGTAATCAGGTGCGGTTCTTCCCAGACCGCAGCCCCAGCGGTCATTAACAAGCCTTGGATTAACCACGTGGGTTTAACAAGAAGATTGGGCAGGATTGCGGGTGGGTCGAAGCCCACTTCACCCACCTGCCATCACACCTGCTGAACCCACAGTGGAATGGGGGGGTCAAAACCCACCTCCAGTCTCACCTGCTGAACCCACAGTGGAATTGGGGGGTCGCAGCCCACAACCCACCGCCAGTCTCATCTGTTGAACCCACAGTGAAATGCTTGACGATATCCTCAACATGAAAGGGGAACCATAGCTAGCTACAATAGTGTGCATATTAATTGGGACAGTGATGAAATAAGATATTTATTTGGAAAATTAATGTTTATTTGAAAAATACAGACAATGATTTGACATGTAATTGATTTAATAAGAGATATGACTACCCTTTGCTTTTATAAGCATTGCTACACACTTTGACATAAATCGACCAATGTTCAACATATTTTGGCACGTTCTTCGTCATGGTACCAGGTCCTAATAATAGCAGTTAGATTCTCCACAGTTGAACAGTGCTATTTCACGATCCTGTGTTTGGTTATTGCCCATAGATTCTCGGGTTGAGGTTAGGAGAGTTTCCAGGTCAATTTAGAACGCTTAGCCCTCTCTCTTCGAAGAATGTCAGCATTTTTCTGGAAGTGTGCCATGGAACAAGATCCTGCTGGAAAATGCCTTCTCCATCAGGATAGTCTCTGCACAATGGGAAGCAAATAAGTTGCCAGGATTGCCTTGTATTTGTCACTGTTCATCGTTACCCCAATAACACACCATCCAGGGACTTTAGTTATGAAACTGCCCCAAAATATCTTAGGTGGGTGTTTTGGCGCTTGCTGAAAGTGTCCATCCGTCTCACTACCACTGTACCCGTGTACTTCAAAATGCGCCTTATCTGAAAATATAACTTTTCTCCATTCCTCTTGTCATTCATCCCTTATGATAGAGTGCCCATTGAAGCCGTTTTTTCTTCATAGCAGCAGTCAGTAATTGTTTCTTTACCGGTTTTCTGGTAGTTCTACGAACTTCAAGGAGCCAGATGTCTCTAGATCTTTATTTTTTAGGATAACCTTGTCATCGTGATGTGTTGTCTTGCGTTTTCTTCCACATCTTCCTCAACACAGCGCTCCATAATCACCAGTGTCGTCAGTTCTCTTCAGTATCCAACCAACAGTTGACTTTGCTAGGCTCAAATTTTCGTCAGTCTGTCTGATACTCAAATCAGCATGTTTTCTAAGAGCTACAATATTTGCACGCTTCCTAGGTATAACGTGCATCATGAATTTCATCAATAATCATGAATTGAAAAGGAGAATTTGGCAAAAACCACATTTACTCACGAAGCACGCTTGCAGGAATAGCCTAACGGAACAGCTGTTGTAGCACTGACAAGGGTCGCAGGACAACACCACAGCTGGATGGTTGCCGTAATATGAGATATTCACAAAATTTACTTCTGTACCAGTTAATTTGTACACTACTGTAGCTTTTGTTATGGAAAAGTGAAGGAAATAGACTGAAATGGAATACACAGTCGATCATTCAGTGAGAGACTGCAGTAACAATGTCACTGGGTCTCGTACTCAAGGATCACAACGATGTTTCTAACGCCACCACGAGGAAAATATGAAGCTGGATAACTAGAACATTCTGTCTTTGATATACCTTTGATGAGTTCCCAGAGCCCTAGGTTCAGGCTCGTCTGGTGCTTTTCTGGTCAACCAGGCTGTTGTTACAGCCTGGTTGATCTGGCGCCTGGTGAAGATACTTGTCCAGTTTCCTCTTGAAGATTTTTACGTGTTCCAGCAGGATTTCTGATATCTTCTGGTAAGATGTATAATCTGGGGTCATGCATGTTGATACAGTGTTCTCTTATTGTGCTCACTCCACCCCTGCTTTTCACTGGGTTTATTTTGCACTTCCATATCTCTCGCTCCAGTATGTTATGGTAGTATTTCCCTTGTTTTGAAAGTTCTCATTACCCACACCGTCATCCTCCTGACTGTCTTAACCTTTGTCTTATTGTGTTCTTTGAAAGAAAGGTAGGCTGACATAATTATTCCCAAGTCTTTCACGTGTTCATTTCGTTCTGTTTGACAATCCTCTTGGGTTTTGTATACAGTGTTCCTTTTGAGTTCTTCATTCTTTCCATACCTAAGCAGTTGGAACTTATCACTATTGAACGTCATGTTCTCCATTGCCCACTACATAACACTGCTTATATCTTCCTATATTTTTTCAGTGTCTTCTACCGAAGTTACTTTCATGTTTTAGTGTCATCTGAAAATGATACAGAACTGTGACGGGTGTTTATATGTTATGATGAGAAACAGCAGAGGTGCCAGGACAGTGCCTTGGGGAACTGAGCATTTTACCTCGCTGATGATGGATTTTGCTCTGTTTACTACTACTTTTTGTGTTTTCAATTTTAGGAACCCGAAAATCTATCTCCCTACCTTCCCCGTAATGTCCATGGCCCTCATTTTGTGTGCAATCACCCCATGATCACATTTGTCAAATGCCTTTGTAAAGTCTGTGTACATTACATCTGCGTTCTGGTTGTCTTCCAAAGCCTCCATAATTTTGTCAAAGTGGTTCAGCAGTTGTAACAGGCATGATCGTCCTGCTCTAAAACCATGCTGGTTTGGGTTATGCCGACTGTGCTGTTCTGTGAACTTTGTAATCTGCCGTCTCAGCACTCTCGAAGATTTTTAGCTGGTGCTGCTGTATAACCCTTGTGGTTTAGCGCTTATTTTGATTATAATAATAATTTAGCTGGTGCTCTACTGCCCCTCTTCCCTTATTGTTAAGGCAGGAGAGATTACAGAGCAAGAAAATGTAGAGAACCTTCACTGGTTTAAATTCAACCATCCGAACTTCTGGGAATGATTGAAGTCTCTTGAATTAGTCCTTGGAATGTAGGGGAGAAGAGTACATCATAATTTACGTGATAAATGGTTTGAAAACCGACAAGTTGAAGATTGAGACACTTATGCAACATATGGGAATCTTTATTAAGGAAACGTTTCGCCACACAGTGGCTTCATCAGTCCAATACAAAGTAGAGAGGGGTAAGGAGAGGAGGAGTTTGAGGTAATCAGTCCCTCAGCCTGGAATCGATATGTTCAGTCCATCACTCTTGTAGAGAGTTCGTACTCTTGTAGAAAGGTACTTTCTACAAGAGTGATGGACTGAACACATCGATTCCAGGATGAGGGACTAATTACCTCAAACTCCTCCTCTCCTTACCCATTTCTACTTTGTATTGGACTGATGAAGCCACTGTGTGGCGAAACGTTTCCTTAATAAAGATTCCCATATGTTGCATAAGTGTCTCAATCTTCATAATTTACATCTGGAAAATCCTGGAGGGACTGGTCCCCAAACTGCATGCTGAAATCACTCCATATGAAGGCTTGAGACTTGCTGGTTCTGGAGTCTATCAGTAGTCTTCTGACGGTCAACGCCCCCCACGGCCTGGTCCATGACCAGACCTGGCAGATCAAGGCCTGATCAACGCACGCAGTCCAACGTACGAACCATAGCTCGGTTGGTCAGGAACTGACTTTAAGAACCTATCCAGTTCTCTCTTGAAGACAGTAAGGTGTCTGTTGATTCCCCTTACGAATGGTGAGAGACTATTGAATAGTCTTGGTTCCCTTATACTGTGTTGTCCTTGTACACTTATACCTATGCTTTTCATTGACGTATTTTGCACCGTTGGTCGAGTCTTCTCCTTTCGTAAGGATCGATTTGTGTGTGCGGATTTAAGACCAATTCCTCTAGGATTTTCCAGGTGTAAATTATGATGTATCCTCGCCTTCGTTCCAAAGAGTGGAGGTCAAGAAACTACAAACGTTCCCAGTAATTAAGGTGTTTGGCAAATAGTGCAAAATACCTTCATTAAAAAAAACAGGGGGCGCGACGAGTACACTTAGAGAGAACTCGTTCGGTGCGACAGGTCTACATACCTACCTGGAGTATACCTGAAAGTCGTTCCGAGGGTCAACGCCCCCGCGACCCAGTCCTTGACCAGGCCTCCCGGTGGATCAAGGCCTGATCAACCAGGCTTTTACTGCTGGTCCTCGATTTTTCAACGCTCTTCCTTAGTGCATAAGAATAATTACTAACAAACTTCTGGCAGTCTTCAAGCAGGAGCTTTATAAATTCCTGGAAGATACCAAGGATGTTTTCAGGGGTCAGTTCTCCCGCAGCCCAGTCCCAGATCTGGCCACCTGATGGATCAAGGCCTGAACAACCATACTATTAAGGCTGGCCACACGCAGTCCAACGTAGGAACTACAGTCTGGCTGGTCTGGAACTGATTTGAGGAAATTTGTCGTTCCCACCTGAAGACAAAAAGACGTTTATTGGTAAATTTCCTTATGTACGGAGGGAGGAGGGTGTTAAAAAGTCGGGAACCTCTGACACTCGTAAGGAAAGGTGAATAATACAAAGTATTACTCACTGTATGGATCATTGTGGTGGCGGTGTCCCCACTATGAAACTCGTATGATCTAGGGTAACTGCATCCTGCGGGTGTAAACAAGATGGTTTAAAACAAAGAAAATCCCGCCTTCTAACACACTATCCCTGCTGGCCATCCAAGCCTCCTGACCGCTTCAAGACTCGGCTCTCTAATTCTCATACTTAACCACAAGTGTGTTTTCACTAGAGGCCCTTCAGTGGGGGGAAGGCATTCATGCTGCGACGGAGTCTCTAACTACCCTCACTTTCCTTGGATTAAATATTGAATATTTTACGTTTCCTGGGCCCTTAGGAGGAAGCCTAGAAAATAGCCTGGCAGCGATACTAGGATAAGATTGACACGTACAACAGTTGAGTTCCTTTATTGATGAAACGTTTCACCTACACAGTAGGCTTCTTCAGTCAAATACAAAGGGAGCAGTAGGAATGAAATAAAAATGATGTAATCAGTCCACCCACCTTGGAGAAAAAATATTTGAGGTGGTCAGTCCCTCAGCCTGGAGAAGAGTTCATCTTCATGGCCTGGAACGATATCGTTCCAGACCATGGAACCTGAACTTATTCCACCTTTCCATCATTCCTCACTAGGGTCTAGCCAGGGCCACACACTGGCCCGAGGTGGCTACACATCCCCACCAGGGTCTGGCCGGAGTACACTTGCCTGAGGTGGTGGCTCCACCCTCCTCCCCTTTCCCACCATTTCTCACCAGGCTCTGGCGAGGGCCACACACTTGCGTGAGAGGTTATGCAAGAAGCTCTCAACATTGCACAGCTCTGGGTGTGGTTCATGCAGGAGAACTACGGTCGCTAATTGTCAGGTTTTTGTGGTTACACTAAAATTTACCCTAAAGGACCCACTGTAAAACACCAGCTTAACACTTATTGTTGTAAATAATAATAAATCCATTGGAATTATTATTATTATTATTTTTAGTCTATGTTTACTTGAGCTGCTGGGAAAATACGAGTTAAGTAAATTCTCCATCAGTACTTAAGCGAGTTGTGAAATAGCAACATTTATATTAAGTGCGTATGGGAAGAAAAAAATTTCATGGTAAGAAAAGAATTTTTTTGACTATTATTGTACACTACTGTCCTCCATCAAGGCAGTAGATTGTTGTACTGGAAAATGTACAGAGAACCTTCACCGCCCGTATTAATTCAGTCCAAGATCTGACCTACTGGGAACCTTTGGAGTCCGTTCAATTCTTGGAATGTAGGTGAGAAAGTGCATCATAATTTACACCTGGAAAATCCTGGAGGGACTGATCCCTAAGCTGTACACTGAAATCACTTCATATGAGAGACTTGGCAGTCGATGCAAAGGACCTCCAGTAAAAAGCAGGGGCCCGATGAGCCCAAGAGGTCCTCGACTCTTCAACGCCCCCTCCCTATCATGCATAAACGGAATTATCAACAAGCCTCTGGCTGTCTGCAAGAAGGAAACTGATGAAGTTGGTTGCGTGCAAAACCAAGTTAGTCGCCAGGCCGCAACCGGGAGGCCTGGTCTGGGACCGCACCGGGAGGCCTGGTCTGGGACCGCACCGGGAGGCCTGGTCTGGGACCGCACCGGGAGGCCTGGTCTGGGACCGCACCGGGAGGCCTGGTCTGGGACCGCACCGGGAGGCCTGGTCTGGGACCGCACCGGGAGGCCTGGTCTGGGACCGCACCGGGAGGCCTGGTCTGGGACCGCACCGGGAGGCTGGTCTGGGGCTCACCGGGAGGCTGTCTGGGACCGCACCGGGAGGCCTGGTCTGGGACCGCACCGGGAGGCCTGGTCTGGGACCCCACCGGGAGGCCTGGTCTGGGACCGCACCGGGAGGACTTTATTCCCAGAATCGTCGTAAGGAAACCCAACCTAACCTCATTTTAGATTTTCAATTAAATACCAGGAAAAATCAGACTTTTTGGTTACCGAAAAACTGATTTATTATACACTGAACTGTTATTATTATTATTATTGAAAAATAAGTATGATCGGGAATTAGTAAAGCCAGTCGATACTAGTTAAAAAGACTGGGGGGTTAAGACTTGACCCCTGCCCCTCCAACACCCGGGGCAGCTCAGTAGTGTGTGTCACGCTGAACCAAGGCAAAAAGGCGTGACTTGGACCTGCCTAGCATGGGCCAGTAAGTCTGCTGCAGTGCTCCTTCTTATGTTCTTAAAAACAAATTTGTATAAATGAAGGTAACCTAACCTTGTCCGCTTTAACCTACCTTATTCTAATCTAACCTACCTTAACCTATCTTTCCCTACTCTAACCTAGCCTACCTTAATCTAGCCAGAATTGATAATGACTTTTTTAAGACACTTTTTCTATTGCATTTTTGTTTGTGGTAGGCTGGCCAAGCGTTAAGGACCTATGCTACATCCTTTAGGATACATACAAAACTAGCTTGACCAAATATAGAGTACGCAGCACCCTCATGGCGCCCACATCTGTTAAGTACAGAACCCCGGAAAGCTTTTAATATTAGAGTGGAACAAGATAAAGCTAACATTTGAGTGGTTTTAAAATTGGGTTAATATGAGTGGGAATGGTTGAAAATAACCTGCATAGCATGGGCCAGCAGGCCTAGTGTACTTGAAAATGGTATAAAATACTGACAAGTTTATGGGTATCTTTATTGATGAAACGTTTTGTCCACACAGTAGGCTTCTTCAGTCAAATACAAAGGGAGTAGTAGCAATGAAATAATGTAATCAGTCCCTCAGCTGAGGGACTAGTGTAGAGTTCCTGAGCGGGCCTTGGGGACTACAATTTCAGGAACCATTAGAACACTAATGGCTGTGCGTGGTGTATTAATGAAAGTAAAGATGTAGATGCAGAATGTGTTGGGAGGTTGAGAGTTCTGGCGTCAAGTAAGGAAATATCTGGTCACCCTTGTAGTTTGTCAGCAAAACTGGATACATCTGCAGCGTGTTGCTGCCCTACTCTTGTATGATAGTTACAGCACATTGTTGTATGCAATCGCCCCCTTCCCTTAAGGCAGACAAAATTGCAGAAATGGAAAATATTCAGATAATTTTCACAGCTCATTTACTGGGAGCGCCTGAAGTCTCTAATTGTACTCCTTGAAACGTAGGCGAGAAAGATGCATCATAATATATACCTGCAAGATTCTAAGGATCGACTCCAAATTTGCACACTGGAATTACTACATATGAAATCATGTTTGGCAGACAGTGTAAGATACCCAGGTGAAGAAGAGGGGAGCGCTGAGTACACTGAAAGAAAACTCATTAAATGTAAAGGTACCACGACTCTGCAACACCCTCCCTTCATGAGTATGTTAGCCTGCGGGGGGCGGACACCAACAGCCTGATCGAGTAAGCCAGTAACCAGAAGGCCTGGTCTGGAACCGGACTGTGAGGGGCGGTGACCTCAAGAAGCAACTACAGGTAACCTACCCTATACTGCTAAACTATTCTACGTGATAGTTACATTGTGCGCAACGTGTTGATAGACTATTCTACGTGAGCTACATTGTGTGAGAAGACAGCAGTGGTTTCCTTGTCATATTCCATCACACGGGATGGGTTTCATCTACACTTTTAACTTGTTCCGAGTGGTTTTCTACTCTTCTGGCCCAGCTTGGGGCCCAGACCTCCCTGTGGATTTGATTGATCAACCAGGCTGTTGTTCTTGGCGGCCCACATGACCACCACAGCCTGGTTTGATTCAAAGAGAGCGTGGCGCTTCTTCGATCAAGAGACCATCTTGAAGGATGGACTGTCTGTTGGTACCTATCTACTGGTACCTGTTTGCCTGTACCTTCATGTAGGTACCTCTGTGAACCTCTGACTCCATAAAGAGTAAGGGGGTAGGGGCGCCTCCCCCCTTCTCCCTGGGGCGATCGTAATGACTGGGCGGTAGTGGTCTGAGTTTGGAGGGGGAGGGAGGTTGTGTGGTAAGGGTGAGGGGCGTGCAACCCCCTCCACCACTCCCTTTACAGCCCCCTACCTCACCCATGGACCCACGCTGGGGCAACACCCACTCACTTCACTCCTCACATCCTCTATCTACACTACAGTGTGTGTATAGCGACCACGCACGCACTCGGATTTAGAGATTGGAAAATTCTACCCTATGGATTTGCTAGGATTCAGTGAGAGTCGCAGGCATGCAGTCAGAATGACAGACTTGGCCGGATTACACCTTCTTGGAGCGCAGGAAGATTAATGCGGAGATTACAGAACAAGAAGCCACAATACCGTCACTGGAACAATACACAAATAAGCTGCGCATAGATGAATGAAAGTTAAAACGACGTTTCGGTCCCACTTGGACAGAAATGCACTGGATGCTATAGTGGCTTTCTTTTGTGACTAACAATATTTTATAAGTAAACTACATTACATTTATACTATTAAAAAATAAAAATTATTTATGTTAACTGTAACTAGTTAATGGTCCAAAAGTCTGACCGAAACGTTGTCATACGTTTCATTATGTGAGAGTTTTGCGCATTGTGCAGAAATGAGAAGAACAGGCACGGTTAAGAGTACTGCAGTAAGTTGAGAAATACCTGAATGACAAGCCGGGGAAATAACAGTAAGGGATGAGACACGAGAACGAGCGTATCGAGTGGGGTTCCCCAAGGATCAATATTGGGGCCGTTACTGTTCCATATAAACATAATCGACCAACCAGAGCGGATTAAGCCCCATATGTCACCGTTTGTTGATGTACAACTAATGATGCTAATAAGAGGAATAAGAATAACAAAACTAATAAGGATAATAAAAGAGGACAATAAGCTCCAGATAGACCTCGACAGACTGAAGATGTGGTCAGAAAGTGGCTTCTCGTGTTCAGCCCCAAGAAATGCAAGCTCATGCAATTTGGTAGTGAGGGTAGGTCGGTGACGGGTAACAGCCTGGACAGAGAGGCCGACCGAGATTTATCGCCAGAAGCTAAGGCGCCGTGGGCACAATAAGAGAACATTGTATCAACATACGTTGGCCCAGACTGTTCAACATGTTACCGGAAGATATCAGAAACACTGCTGAAACACGTGTAGAGGTTTTCGAGAGGAAATTGGACAAGTACCTCCAGTTGCGGATCAACCAGGCTGTGATGGATATGTGGGCCAGCAAGCCGCCAACAGCAACAGCCTGATCAGGCAAGCATCAGACATGCCTGGACCAGGCCGAGATGCGGTAGTACGAAAACTCACTAACCCCAACAACGGTAAACGTAGCATTACACACGAACTGTTAGCGCATCTGCAAGACTAGCAAACCTCAGAACAGCATTCAGGAACTTGATCAAAGAATCCTTCAGAACTCTTATATAAGTTTGGCTCAATAAATAGCAAGAAACCCTAAATATTTTTATACATATGCAATAAATGTCAGGGGCCCAAGACTTCAGCTGCCTCCCTGCATACATAAGAGGGATTACCAATAGACCCCTGACTGTCTTCGAGAGGGAGCTGGACAGACACCTAAAGTCAGTACCTGTCCAGCCGAGCTGTATGTCGGTTTACGTGTGACCAACAGTAACAGCCTGGTTGATCAGGCCCTGATCCACCGCTAGGCCTGGTCATGAACAGGGCCGCGGGGTCGTTGACCCCCGAAACCCCCCTCCAGGTATACTCCAGGTAAAATATAGCCTTAGCAAAATAAAATGTTCAGTTCAGTACCCCAAGGCATTGTCCTGGCACCCTTAGTGTTTGTCATCCTCGTAGCAGACATAAAAACACTTACCACAGCTTTGTATCAGGATTGCGGATGACACGATAAACAAACATGAAAGTCATCTCAGTAGATGATAAGGAAAAATTGCAAGAGGATTTAAACAAGACTTGCAGCGGGCAGTAGAAGGTAACATCATGTTCAGTGTTGACAAATTCTATTGGTCAGATACGAAAAGAATGAACTCAAAAGGGACACTACACGCAACAGGAAAGCCATTCTGTAGGACGAGAGGAACATGTGGGACTTGGGACTGGGACTGAACCTCTTGGAGAGTAGAAGATATATACCTAATATAATACGTATATTGGAAGGCTTAAAAATCTTTGCATCATTATTACATATTAGAGTGAGAGATATGGGAGGAAGTGTAAGATACCGTGAAAAACACGGAAGTCATGGACACAGTAAGAGAACACTGCATTAACTTCAATTTGCTATCTGCAGATATCAAAAATATTGCTAGAACAAAAATGGAAGTTTTCGGGAGGAAACTGGATCTCTACTCGTCAAATATATATCTACCTCATCCAAGTGTCAGATCAACCAGGCTGTGGTGTCCGTGTGGGCCAGCGGGTCGCCGTAAGTAACGGGAAAATATAAAAGCTGGAAACTGGTCAGAGGTAGATCACAGATCGTACAAACACATCATTGGTTCTAGGGGTCACCTCTCTTGCGGCTCGCTCCTCGACCAGACCTGGAAATAACTTGTCTATCTCAGTGTGAGATTAGTTGAATGATATAATTCCGTTAAGATTAGATTACATGCAGTGAAGTGCTGAACTCTGGTGGGACGTACAGGACAAGAAGTGATGGAGAACCTCCGTCTGCTAATCCCCTAACACGTTATCATTCAGTGTGCACTATAGGATGCCTCAGTAACTTCATAGGTCAGAGCCTTCTCTAAATCTCTGCCTTCGAGAAAGGTGCCTTGATCTTGGACGGCTCTTGATTCAAGGAATTTCTTATAACAAAGCCAGGATGCCACCTGCTGCTTCCCCAGTCCTGGAGCCAGGAGCATCCCGACACTTGTGACATACCTGTGACTGGTCTCGAGGGTTATTCTGCCCTCGCAGCTGGCTTGAGGCACGGCTTCCATGTTTACACCTAGTTAAACAGGCTGTTGGTGTTAGCGGCCCGCTGGCCCATATGTCCATTACAACCTAGGAGATCAGGCACCTGCAGCAGATAGTGGCCCAGTTACCTATCGACAGTATCAACCATCCTTCTATCAATATTACTTGCATCTACAGGTAACAGAGTGAAGAATCTTGGACTATGAATGTCGACATAGTATTCTCTAATTGTACTCACAGCGTCACTGTGTTCACTGGGTTTACACTTTCTCCCACATCGTTTCACTGCAGTAAGTTATGGTAGCGTGTAGTTTAGGGACCTGGCACCCAAATGTCTTCCTTGTATACATTATCAGACCTCTTCGTTCCAGAGAGTAATTCAGTTGCTTAGTGGCGCTTCCAATAGTTGAGACTGATTCTAGGGGAGTAGTGCATCGTCCACCTTCGATATTTATCTCCTGCCTTGAAGCGAGCGCATCGGGAGATCACCATTGATTTAAGTACTATTATAGCTGGTCTAGTTATTCAATATCGGAATCGCCTAACCCAAACTGTAAGGTTGAAATTTTCAGTTTTTATTTAGAAGAGCAGAGCTATGCTGATAGTGTCTTGTCTTCAGTGTTTGTAGTTACAAGATCAGAGCTATATGGGTTTGTAGTGTTTGTAGTTCAAGGAGCAGTGGGCACAATAAGGGAACACTGTATCAACATCCGTGGCCCCAGATTTTTCAACATCTTGCCAGAAGATATAAGAAATACTACTGGAACAAGTATAGAAGTCTTCAAGAGGACACTGGAAAGTATCTTCACCAGATGTCAGAGTAGTCAAGCTTTAATGGATACGTAGGGCTGATGGCCATCAACAGCAACAGCCTGGTTGACCAGGCTGGTACCAGACGAGCCTGGCCTATTGCTGGGCTCCGGGAGTAGAAAGACTCGAAATTCATTAAAGGTATGAGGTATCCTTGACCCACTGGATCACTTTGTCTTGCTTCTTTTATCTCTGTCACTCTTATGACTCCAGTAAATTTGTAAGACAGGATTTGCCGTTCGTAAGTGTGTGTGTGTGTGTAAAGTGCGCACCTGTTCGTGCGTGAGTGCAAGGGTCAATTCTCAGCTCCTGGCCCTGCCTCTTGTCACTCTTCAAACAGCCTTGTGGATCCTTATCGTACCTGCTCTTAAAACTATGTATGGAACTTGCCTCCACCACTACTTCACCACACTGAGACTGAAGAAATTCTTCCAAACATCCCTGACGCTCATCTGTGACTTTAAATTCTAGCAGTGTCCCCGAGTTGTTGTTTCTCGCCTCTCAAACAGCCTGTCCGTCTACCTTATCAATTCCTTTGAGTATTTTGCATGTTATCATGTCCTCTCTGTTTTTTGTCTTAAGAGTGTTACTAGGGCCAGTTCCATTAGTCTCTCCTCATAGCTTATGTCCCTTGGCTCAGGAACAACCCGAAATGACTGTTGAGATTTCTGTTTAGATTTGCCAGACTAGCATTGGCTGCAGAGATTATTCGGCTTATGTGAGCCTCTGGTGAAATACTGGGCACTATGGTCACCCCTGAGTCTGAGTGATGTCTGCAGTCTCTGTACCCCTAGTCTATACCCCGTTTCCGGTCTTCTTGCTCCTTCCCCAATATTCATGAGCTTGTATTTACTGGGGTTGTATTCAAGCAGCCACTTATCTGACCACTCTTGCAATTTATCCAGATTCCCTTTGATTCCCCTGTCCTCGTCGCTTTTTATTATCATTAGTTTTACATCAGCAACAAAGAGGGATATTTCTGAATCAACCCCATCTGGAATGTCATTCACATAAACCAGAAACAGTGTTGGTCCTAATAACGATCCTTAGGGACACCGCTGGTTACTCTTCACCACTCCGAAGTCTCTTGCTTGACTCACTGCTTACTTTCCCAAAGATACTCTTTAATCCACAGGAGTACGACGTTCCCTGTTGTTCCCGCCTAAATTCTTACCTTTGCGGCCCAGCCTCTTGTGGGGTACAGTATCAAATGCCTTCTTGCAAATCTAAAAAAAAAATGCAATCCAACCTCTCTCTCTCTCTCTCTCTCTCTCTCTCTCTCTCTCTTCTCTCTCTCCTCTCTCTCTCTCTGTCTCTGTCTCTGTCTCTGTCTCTCTCTCTGTCTCTCTCTGTCTCTCTCTGTCTCTCTCTGTCTCTCTCTCTCTCTCTCTCTCTCTCTCTCTCTCTCTCTCTCGTCACACATCATTTACTTCGTCATGGAACTCCAACAAATGTGCGCGCGCATGTGCATGTGTCTGCACGCACATGCGTACGTGTGCATGTGCGCATTGAGGATGAGAGTAGAGGATTGTGCATTGTTAGGGAGGTTCCTCTCTTCCCTCCACCACTCCCTCATCCACCCCTCCTCTTCCCCCTTCCCCCCTTTCAAGCCTCAGAGCCATCACTTGTCTGGTCTGTAACGCCCCCTGCCCCTTCCCCCAACCGACCATTTCCCCCCCAGACCCTTTTTCTTTCCCCTCCCCTTCCTCCCACTCTCTCTCCTTCCCCTTCCTCCCACTCTCCTTCCTCTTCCTCCCACTCTCCCTCCTTCCCCTCCTCTTCCTCCCACTCTCTCCTTCCCCTCCCCTTCCTCTCTCCGCTCGGTCCCTTAGCTGCAACCCAACACTTGTAGGAAAGTCTCAAGTTGGGGAGAATGTTGAGAGTTTCCGGGTGGTGGTTGGTAGTGGTGGTGATAAGGTTGGTGGTGATGGGATTGCCACGAGGAGGTGGTAGTGATGGGGTGTGTGTTGATAATAGTGTTGGTGGTGGTGGTACTAGAGTAGGACATTCCAACAGGTAATGAATTTTTCTTACACAATCTTACATCCAGCAGGATCGGATTGGTGTTTTTATCGTTGAATTTTCTCCGGATAAGAGCCACAATAGGTCTGCTAACACACCAGTACCTGTGTTTACATCTAGGTGGACAGGGGTAGCAGGTGTGTAAGGAAACTTGCCCCCTTTGTTTTTCGGTGCCTGGGGATCGAACCCGGGCCCTGGCGAATGTGAATGGAATGTTGTCACCAGTGAGGTACGCGGATACTTCTTGTTAGGGGTTGTGAGAGACGTTGTAGAAGGAAATCAGTCGTAGTACATATAGGGAACTGAAGAAGACATTGGTAGCGTGTCCACGCTCTTTGATCCAGCCCATGGAACTGTATTTTCATTAAAAATTACAGTTTCACTTTCCTGGTCTGGGACCCCTCCTCGGGTACGATGACCCTTTCCCCAGAAACAACTACGGGTTTGAGGTAATCAGTCCCTCAGCCTAGAGTCGATGTAGGGTTTGCCTGGAGTTGATTTCGGGGAACGCTGCCCCAGCGACCCGGTCCCAGACTAGACCTGGCACGTATACAAGTCTTGAATATTCTTTGGAGACGGTCCACACTCGGACATTATACCATAACTCTTGACAACTCAGATATAAACCTCACCCCATGAAGGTGGTAGTAAAAAATCTCAAACTACGAACTGATAACACTGACGTCACACATTATCGGAATCTTTGATGGAATGTTAAAGATTTGTTGACACATGAACTCACAATACTGCACAACCCGACAAGGCGGGCTGTGGTTCGTATGTTGGACTACGTGCGGCTAGCAGTAACAGCCTGGTTGATCAGGCTCTGATCCACCGGGAGGCCTGGTGAAGGACCGGGCCGCGGGGGCGTTGACCCCCGGAACGCCCTCCAGTAAATTAAGACACATATGCAACACTTGGGTATCTTTATTGAGGAAACGTTTCGCCACACAGTGGCTTCATCAGTCCATACGAAGGAGAATCGTGAAGAACAGGAGGAGGTGAGGTTTCAGCCCTCATCTTGAGACGATGTTGTCAGTCCATCAATCTTGAATAGAATAACAGCATGAGCAGAGGGAGCTTATATACTGTAGACAGGAGAGGTGCAGCAGTTGTAGGAGGTGCACATTTGTTCAATGTGACACCTCCTACAACTGCTGCACCTCTCCTGTCTACAGTATATGAGCTCCCTCTGCTCATATGCTGTTATTCTATTCAAGATTGATGGACTGACAACATCGTCGCAAGATTGAGGGCCTGACAACCTCACACTCCTCCTGTTCTTCACGATTCTCCTTTGTATGGACTGATGAAGCCACTGTGTGGCGAAACGTTTCCTCAATAAAGATACCCAAGTGTTGCATATGTGTCTTAATTTACCAACTCGTCGGTTCTCTGAACCATTCATTCACACGCCCTCCAGGTTGAACTCAGAGCAGTAACATGAACGGTGACACTATTCAAATCGCTAGTGCTCCCCCACTTAGAATACTGCTCAGTGCTGACGGCCCCGTTCAGGGCAGGAGAAATAGCAGAGCTGGAACAAATCCAGAGATCGTTTACGGCTCACATTGAGCCATTGAAACATCTAAATTATTGGGAACGCCTTCAAGTCTTGAACATGTACTCATTGGAGCGGAGGAGAGAGAGATACATGATAATATATACATGGAAAGTACTTGAGGGCCTGGTCCCAAATCTGCACACTGCCATAACAACATACTGGAGTGAGAGATATGGGAGAAAGTGTAAAATAAACCCAGTGAGGAGCAGGGGTGCGGTGGGGACAATACGGGAGCACTGTATTAACATCCGGGGTCCCAGACTATTCAACATCTTACCAGAAGATATCCGAAACACGGCTGGAACCAGTGTAGAAGCCTTCAAGAGGAAACTGGACAAATATCTTCACCAGGTGCCAGATCAACCAGGCTGTGATGGATATGTGGGGCAGCGGGCCTCCAGCAGCAACAGCCTGGTTGACCAGGCAAGCACCAGACGAGCCTGGCCCATGGCCGGGCTCAGAGAGTAGATACTCTCGAAACTCTTCAAAGGTATATCAAAGGTATATCAAAGGTGTGTAAATACCGATAAATTTAACAAATAAAAATAATGCAATGTGAAAAGCTCCATAAATAATATTGTTTCTCTTAGTTTACAAGTTTTTAAAGATTGTGGGTAGCAGTGAGTTTCAAGCCATGGAAAAAACTTTGTTGCAAGCCATGGCAACGAGGAGACAAGCCATGGCAACGAGGAGACAAGCCATGGCAAAGAGGAGACAAGCCAGGTCACTCCTCCCTTGCATGTGCTAGATCATTACTCGATCTTTGATAAGATTATTAAAATGTGGATATAATACACACAGTTTGCAGGAAGCTTGGACAGGTGTGACGAGTGTACAATACACGATGCTTGTGAGACGAATAACTTGTCAAAGTGGACCTGTGTGGATCCTTGATTTTCTAAGAAATTGAACACAGGAGCAGTAGTAAACAAACTAGAATCAAAGGCAAACTTACTTTCTCAAGGTACAATATTCGCCTTAATTATTTTTTTTCCATATACCTAAAAACGCATCGTGATGGCTTATTTTTCACAGACAATATAAGAACCTCTGATAAATTCTGTGGAAGTCATTTGCCAATTAGCAAGTAATGGTCCTTATAACTGATGTCAGTTATATCTTATATACTATAGTATATCTATATAAAATATAAGCTATAGTATATGTGATTAGAATATTTTTGTTTATATTTGTAATATAGTTTTAACTTATGGGTGTTTGTGTGGGTTGTATATATACCTTTTTTTTATTATAAGTTGATACTTAATGTATAACCAATAACTTCGTTCCCCAGAAAACAATTTTCTGTGTGTTCGGTGTATGAGTGTATAGTAAACACAACAGAGGGAGGGGGAAGGGGGGATTTTGAGAGTCCGTACCGAGACTCTCTGCTGAGATGAACTATCTACTTCTATCTAGACTACTGCGTATTATCTAGGTGCACGAACTGTGGATAGTACAGCAAAGACAAAAGTTGCAAAATAAGCTTAAATTGGGACAAAGTTCCGTTCTGCATTGAGCTTTATCAAGTTTGTCAAGCTGTGATTGGTAAAGCTTTACACACTGAAACGCTGTCACAATACAAGCTTTAAAAACAGGTTGTATTGGTACAAAAGTGGCAGTGGTTGGGTTTGAGTAGGACCTGCCTAGCAGGTACCAGTAGGCCTACTCATTTAGATCTGCCTAATATGGACTTTTTGGTCTATGCGGTGTGAGTAGTACCTGCCTAGAATAGGAAAGCAGGCCTACTGCGCAGGCCAGTAGGCCTGCCGCAGTGTGAGCAGGACCTGTCCAGCATGGGGGCCAGCTGTTCGTCAGAGTGTAGGAATCAGTTTACAGATTTAAGTGTACAGTAACCAGTGGATTTTACAATAGCTTTATTTTGAAAAAAAAAAATAAAGTGTGCATTATTTTAGGAGATATTAACCACTTAAATATTTTTTGAGTGGAAGGATGTGCGGTAAAATTTGCGCCTTATCCAGTCAGCGGCCAGGACTCAGTCCGTAGGATACCTGAAGGATGTTTCCGGGGTCAGCGCTCTCGCGGCCCTGTCCTAGACCAGGCCTCCTTTTGGATCATGGTCTGAACAGCCTGGCTGTTACTGCTGGTCGCATAAAATGTGAACATATAAACTACAGCCCGACTGGGTCAGGCACTGATTTGATGAGCTTGTCCAATTCTCTCTTGAAGACAGCCAGAGGATTGTTGGTAATTCATTCCCTTTATGCACGGAGGGATGACGTTGAAGAGTCGGGGGCTTCTGACACTCTTAGTGTACTCGTCGTGCCCCTCTTTGTATTGGAGGTACTTTGCATTGTCTGCCAAGTCTTTTGCTATCATATGGAATGATTTCAGTCTGCAAGTTTGAGACCAGTTCCTCCAGGATTTCCCAGGTGTAAATTTTGATGAACCTTTCTTTCTCCTACGTTCCAGGAAATACAGTTGAAGGGATTTCAGGTGTTCCCAGTAGTTTAGATGTTTGAGTGGATACGGTCAGTGAATGTTCTCTACGTTTTCTAGCTCTTCAGTCTCGCCTGCCTTGAAGGGAGCTGTTAGTATACGGCAGTAAACTAGCCTGGAGAGAACAAGCTACGGGAAGAATATCATCATTGGCTCAGCATCTCTTACCTTGGAAGTTCTAGTTATCCAGCAGCATTGTTGTGATCCTTAAATGTGAGATCTTCTGACATCATTACTCCCAAATCTCTCGCGTGAAGCTTCCACTATTGAACGATTCTGTCATTCAGTTTTAGTCTTTATTTCTTCTATGCTTCCTTAACAGAACAACTGAAACTTGTCCTCGTCGAACATGTTTGATGTCCACTGGAAGGTTCACTGTGGCTTTGATGGTCGTCACTTTCACTGAGATTCTAGTGTCATCAGCAAAGAATGTTAGTGCTATAATTTATGTTTCTGTCTCTGGTATGTAAGAATGAGAAACGGAAGTGGGGTGAGTACTGTGCCTTGAGGAGCAGAGCTTTTCACAGTAGCAGCCTCTGCCTTCACTACCGCTACTCTCTGTGTGACTTTACCTTTGAAATGTCTTTAAAGGGTTTAGAGTGTTCCTACTCCGTAGCCCCGCCTTAGTCCAGGCTCGTCTGATGCTTGCCTGGTCAACTAGGCTTTTGTTGCTGGTGGCCCACATATCCCTCACAACCTGGTTGATCACTTGAAAGAATTTGTCGAGTTTTCTCTTGAAGACTACACTTGTCCCAGCAGTGTTCTCATATCATATGGTAAGATGATGTATAGTCTGGAACCACAGATGTTGATACAATGTTCTCATGTGCCAATGGTGCCCCTGGTGTTTCAGTAATGTTGAAGAAAACAATGGTTCACTTTTCAGCCTTATTACCTGCGATTATGGCAGTACCATGGTAGAATGGTTTTTTTTTTTTAATTTGTCAGGTGATAGGTGTGTTTAGGTTGTACTGGGTTCACTTGAGTAGGGTTACCCAGTGTAACTTAACCTCACCATACTTAATCTAATCTAACCTAACACCCTAACCTAAACTAACAAAAAAA
Organism: Cherax destructor; assembly: GCA_009830355.1. NCBI lineage: Eukaryota > Metazoa > Arthropoda > Malacostraca > Decapoda > Parastacidae > Cherax > Cherax destructor. Next base: position 57,102 of record WNWK01000978.1, read on the forward strand.
TTACTATTTTTGGACAATTTATACAGAAATACTATAATGGAAAATTCACTTTTTGTGCACATTAAAATATAAGTTATCGCCAAACTCAGCCGATCAGCTGTTCTCCATTTTGAATGAAGCATTTTACATCATTACATGTGGTTCGTACGTTGGATTGCGTGCGGCCAGCAGTAACAGCCTGGTTGATCAGGCTCGGGAGGCCTGGTCGTGGACCGGGCCGCGGGGGCGTTGACCCCCGGAATACCCTCCAGTTAGACTCCATGTAGACATGTTCAGTGTTAAGTTTCCAGTGTCGCTTCCTGACGACGACGTAAACACTCGCCAGAATTAAGAGTGAGAATGTTAGGCTACGAGGTGAGGTTAGTTTCACCTGCAGTTCTCCTCTATACATCTTTTTTAACCTGTCTGTGTTTTCATACACATCAATAATATATTTTATTCAGTGTCGTGGAAAGTTGCACCTTGTGTGTGTTGTTGATGTGTCTGGTGTTGCTGTGTCTTGTGTTGCTTGTGGGGGAGCATCGCCCCTATTCCATAATTTTTAAAGGGGTGGACCGGTAAGCCAGCGGAAGGCCTCAGTCAGATGACCAAAAGCTCCAGCTGCGGGTCATAATATGACTGAGACCTGTGTCAGGAAACACTTGTCCTGTTTCCTGACCAACCTTACCCAGCCTGGAACCTGGCTTGCCAGGATACCTCGCATTTCACTATAGTCTTTCCTGCCCGGCTTGTCGACGTAGATTTCATAGAAACATTTCATTATGCGGGTTTACTTCTTCCCTATTATTCTCCTAACCTTTGATATACCGTCTCAAATGTTTATCAAAGGTGAGGAGGAGAATAGAGGTTTTTAATGGTCTGTCTTGGAGATCTTAATAGTGTCGGTACGGAGGTAATTTTCAACATGAAACAAAGTGTATCCTGACTGGCAGTGACCTGACTGATGTCCTGCAAAGACATTATCAGTCAGGTTGTGATACGGGCCAGCTGGACACTGTCAACAATAGCCTGCTTGACCAGGCGGTCTACAAGAAACCTGGCTGGTTAGTCTATCCCCATGTCGTGTATTTCCTACCTGGTCTTTTCCCATTATCCTGAGTGTGAAGTTATTGTTATTCCCATTTGATCTACTAGTAACTTGTCTAATTACATTGTACCTGAGGAGAATACTCGCTTGTTACCTTTGCTACGCATGTATACTGTGTTTCATGTACTTACCGATGTATGCTGTTTCATGTCTACACATGTATACTGTGTTTCATATACTCCACGCATGTATACTGTGTTTCATATACTCCACGCATGTATACTGTGTTTCATGTACTCCACGCATGTATACTGTGTTTCATGTACTCCACGCATGTATACTGTATTTCATGTACTCCACGCATGTATACTGTGTTTCATGTACTCCACGCATGTATACTGTGTCATGTACTCCACGCATGTATACTGTGTTTCATATACTCCACGCATGTATACTGTGTTTCATGTACTCCACGCATGTATACTGTGTTTCATGTACTCCACGCATGTATACTGTGTTTCATGTACTCCACGCATGTATACTGTGTTTCATGTATTCCACGCATGTATACTGTGTTTCATGTACTCCACGCATGTATACTGTGTTTCATGTACTCCACGCATGTATACTGTGTTTCATGTACTCCACGCATGTATACTGTGTTTCATGTACTCCACGCATGTATACTGTGTTTCATGTACTCCACGCATGTATACTGTGTTTCATGTACTCCACGCATGTATACTGTGTTTCATGTACTCCACGCATGTATACTGTGTTTCATGTACTCCACGCATGTATACTGTGTTTCATGTACTCCACGCATGTATACTGTGTTTCATGTACTCCACGCATGTATACTGTGTTTCATGTACTCCACGCATGTATACTGTGTTTCATGTACTCCACGCATGTATACTGTGTTTCATGTACTCCACGCATGTATACTGTGTTTCATGTACTCCACGCATGTATACTGTGTTTCATGTACTCCACGCATGTATACTGTGTTTCATGTACTCCACGCATGTATACTGTTTCATATACTCCACGCATGTATACTGTATTTCATGTACTCCACGCATGTATACTGTGTTTCATATACTCCACGCATGTATACTGTGTTTCATATACTCCACGCATGTATACTGTGTTTCATGTACTCCACGCATGTATACTGTGTTTCATGTACTCCACGCATGTATACTGTGTTTCATGTACTCCACGCATGTATACTGTGTTTCATGTACTCCACGCATGTATACTGTGTTTCATGTACTCCACGCATGTATACTGTGTTTCATGTACTCCACGCATGTATACTGTTTCATATACTCTACGTATGTATACCGTTTCATCATTGGTGGTGAAGGTGACCCCCAGGACTGAACTGTGTCCTCTTAAGATATCTAGCGTTTGCACGTGTATTCTTTTCTTCGACTAAGCATATATTATGTATATTTTGCATTGCCATACATTAGTTATCTTCGAAATTTAAAATAACATGGCGGTATAACACTGGGTTGGGTTGCGCTTGTAGAGTGCAGTTGTAGGAAATTTTTTTCACCTGGAGGAAAAGACGATTATATAGGTAGGACCGAGGAGACGTTACGTGCTGCTGTGATAGTTTTGAGGTAATCAGTCTCTCATCCTTGATGGATCGTCTGTTAACCTAAAGCAGAGGTGTGAGGTCAGAGATGAAAGTGAAATGTAACTGGTGACATGACAGGTGGGTGGGACCCATTAATGCAAGTCATGTTCAACACGTTATCAATGGAGTTGTAGAAGACATGATACAAGTGATTTAGAAAACTGACATTTTTGTAACATTTACCTGGAGTCTACCTGGAGGGCATTCCGGGGATCGACGTCCCCGCGGCCCGGTCTGTGACCAGGCCTCCCGGTGGATCAGGGCCTGATCAACGAGGCTGTTACTGCTGGCTGCACGTAGTCCAACGTACGAACCACAGCTCGGCTGATCAGGCACTGACTTTAGGTATCTGTCCAGCTCCCTCTTGAAGACAACCAGAGGCCTACTGGTGATGCCCCTTATGGCTGGTGGGAGGCTGTTGAACAGTCTTGGGCCCCGGACACTTATTGTGTTTTCTCTTAGTGTACCAGTGGCGCCCCTACTTTTCACTGGGGGTACGTTACATCGCCTGCCAAGTCTTTTGCTTTCGTATGGAGTGATTTCTGTGTGCATATTAGGGACCAGTCCCTCCAGAATCTTCCAAGTGTAGATTATATCTTTCTCTCGCCAATAAAGATTCCTAGTGTCGCATGTGTCTTAGTCATTATCAGTGTCATGTAAGATGATGTTCCCTGTCAAGAGACACTAACATCTGAAATCATTCTGCATGATAGGTACATGTTGGAACAAGTTATATTAGTTACAGTGTGGGAAAAAAAGCTAGCTGTATTTCGGCCATATTCCATCACACAGGATGGGTTTCATACTTGAAATAATGAAGCCTGTTAGCCTGACCTGGGAAACTTAAAGTATAACTCTTGAGTTCAGTAGCTTCGGCAGCTTCAAAGTTTTTCATTCAGTAGGACTGGAGTTACTATTATCTGGGGGACTCCCCGTCGAGGAAGGATCCTTGATGTCGGTAAGGGGCTCTTGATATAGGGAATTGGACTTGACCCTTTACTTGGATAGAACTTGATTGCCTTCCACTTTCCATCCCCCATGGCTGTAATATTACGCAGGATTGCTATATCAGGATGGGGAGATATTGGAGTGTAGGGCGGTGTTGGTTGGCCTTAGCAAGGTATGACGGATCATCGGTGATGGTGGTAGTGATGCGAGAGGGATGGGGGGGGGGATACGTTAAGGGTTCGACAAGGTGAGAAATAAGAAACTTGTGCAGCATTTGGGAATCTTTTATTGAAGAAACGTTTCGCCAGCCAGTGGCTTCAGCCCTAATGTTACACAAGTGTCTTATTCCTATATCTTTGTGATGGTGAAAGTGGTGTGGGGAAAAAAGACATGAGGGGATGTAACATAGGACTGCTGCTTTATATGAGCATTCGTGGTGGTGGTAATTGTGGTGGAATGGAAGAAGGGTTGTTGGAGCAGGACAACGAGGGGTGTAGTCAGTGTGGCGGGTGGTGATGGTGGTAGGATAGTAGGGGTGATGGTTGGGTAGGTGGAGGAGGCAGGGAACCAGAACCATGCCCTGTAGCGCCTCCCATACATAACAGGGAAGGCGGACCCCGCCACCCTGCTTATACCTACGGTACACCACGTGATCATTTATCATTCTCATTTATCATTCTACACTGGTCTGCCTTCAATGAAGAGCTAACACTGGTGGTGATAACGTTACTTGTGTGAAGACTGTTCCCACCACCCCCTTTCCTCCCTCTCTGGCAAATTGTGTGGTGCTCCCCCTTCCCTCCCAGAGTCCCCTCCATCACACCCTTCCTCCATCATTTCTCCCTCTCTCCCTCCAGCACTCCCTCTTACTTTTCCCAGCACCCCATCCCTCCCTTCAGCACGCCCCTCCCTCCTTCCCTTCAGCACGCCCCTCCCTCCTTCCCTCCAGCACTGCCCCTCGTTCCAACACTCCCTCCACTGCCCAGTCTTCCCTCCATCTATTATCCCCTCCTTTCCCTCCATCCATCCAGCACCCCTCCCATTCCTCTGCATCCGGCGCCCTCTTCCCTCTATCCACTGCCCCTTCCATCCACTTAACGACCCCTCAATCACTCCCCTTCTGCGGACCTGTGTATTTGACCCTTCTTCAATAGTAAACATCACCGAGACTATTCTCTGAAGAGTGAGGCTGGGCCCTTCACACCTCGCCCATCATAACCCCTGCTGGCAGGTGCTACTGCTCTTCTCTGTAGCTTGTGGGGCGCAGCTCAATGTGCAATATATTGTAACTGCTTGCCAACGACTTCACTTTTCTCTTACGTCGTGGTTTTTATAATTTCCGGTGCTCCTGAAGGGATTTCAAGGAACTTTTGAGTTACTGGCATTGATACTAGAGAGATACGAGGAGCTAAAAGCATTGAAACTGAAAGAAATCCAAAATACTTCATTTCATATGCCAAAAACGAGGCAAATGTCGCATCCAGTTTCGGGCCTCCTTATACGACAGCAAAAAAAAAGAGATACTGAAGTCTCAGTATGAGTGTGTGTGTGTAGTGAGCCATTAATCGGACTAAAGATCGACAAGCCGAATGAATTTTTCATGAACGAGCCTCGAAACTTTGTCAATATATGCAAAATTTCTGACATAACCCTAACACTCTTCATTGACTCATGCACTCTGCCCCAGACCCAGATTCATGGAAATCCGTGTTCATCAGAAACTGCAAGAAACCCCTTTCGTAGCTTGGACATTGATGTCATCCCACCGTCGCTAAAACAACGGATATAGCCCCACTCCATAAAGATGGCAGTAAAGCAATATCAAAGATTTATAGACCGATAACTTTAACGTCCCACATTATAAAAAATCCTTGAGAGTTCTAAGAAGCAAGATCGCCAACCACTCGGATTCCCAGCAATTGCACAAGAACCCTAATGGAAATAAGCCACTTTGTCTAGGTAATTTACACACATGTTATTATGTATGACAATTTGTGTAACTGTATTTGTGTGTACCTGTACCTAAATAAACTTACACAACCCAGGGCAACATGGGTCGCCGTGGGCACAATAAGATAACATTGTATCAGCATCAGTGGTCACAGATTATTCAACATCTTATCAGAAGATATCAGAAACACTGCTGGAACAAGTGTATTAGTCTTCAAGAGGAAACTGGACAAGTGTCTCCACTAATTGCCAGATTAATTAACCCGGCTGTGATGGATATGTGGGCCGGTGGGCCGCAAGCAAGCCAGCACCAGACAAGCCTGGCCTAGGTCCGGGCTCCGGGCGTAGGAAAACTCTTGAAACTCATCAAAGGTGGTTCAGTATTTTTTTTATTGTAATTTGGACATCTTAAACAGTATTTTTTTTATTGTAATTTGGACATCTTAAACAGTATTTTTTTTGTCAAGAACAGTAAATTCTCTCCTCCCCCCTCCCTCTCTTCTTCTAGCGCCCCCTCCCTCCTTTCTTTCAGTGCCCCTCCCTTCAGTCATCTATGTTGGGTCCCCTCCCCGTCTCTCCTCTTTGACTTCCCACTAGCAGGGTGGGTAATCCACCACCCCTGTATCCCCACCCATCCTTCCTATCACCCCTGTATCCCCACCCACCCTTCCTACCACCCCTGTATCCCCAACCACCCTTCCCACCACCCCTGTATCCTCACCCATCCTTCCTACCACCCCTGTATCCTCACCCATCCTTCCTACCACCCCTGTATCCCTATCCACCCTTCCCACCACCCCTGTATCCTCACCCATCCTTCCTACCACCCCTGTATCCTCACCCATCCTTCCCACCACCCCTGTATCCCCACCCATCCTTCCCACCACCCCTGTATCCTATCCACCCTTCCCACCACCCTGTATCCTCACCCATCCTTCCCACCACCCCTGTATCCTCACCCATCCTTCCCACCACCCCTGTATCCCTATCCACCCTTCCTACCACCCCTGTATCCCCAACCACCCTTCCCACCACCCCTGTATCCCTATCCACCCTTCCCACCACCCTGTATCCTCACCCATCCTTCCTTCCACCCCTGTATCCTCACCCATCCTTCCTACCACCCCTGTATCCCTATCCACCCTTCCCACCACCCCTGTATCCTCACCCATCCTTCCCACCACCCCTGTATCCCCACCCATCCTTCCCACCACCCCTGTATCCCTATCCACCCTTCCCACCACCCCTGTCCACCCATCCTTCCACCACCCTGTCCCCACCCATCCTTCCCACCACCCCTGTATCCCCACCCATCCTTCCCACCACCCCTGTATCCCACCCATCCTTCCTACCACCCTGTTCCCACCACCCCTGTATCCCCACCCACCCTTCCCACCACCCTGTATCCCCACCACCCCTGTATCCCCACCCACCCTTCCCACCACCCTGTATCCCCACCCACCCTTCCCACCACCCTGTCCTCACCCATCCTTCCCACCACCCCTGTATCCCCACCCATCCTTCCCACCACCCCTGTATCCCCACCCATCCTTCCCACCACCCCTGTATCCCCACCCATCCTTCCCACCACCCCTGTATCCCCACCCATTCTTCCCACCACTTCTGTATCCCCACCCATCCTTCCCACCACTTCTGTATCCCCACCCATCCTTCCCACCACCCCTGTATCCCCACCCATCCTTCCCACCACCCCTGTATCCCCACCCATCCTTCCCACCACCCCTGTATCCCCACCCATCCTTCCCACCACCCCTGTATCCCCACCCATCCTTCCCACCACTTCTGTATCCCCACCCATCCTTCCCACCACTTCTGTATCCCCACCCATCCTTCCCACCACCCCTGTATCCCCACCCATCCTTCCCACCACCACCCCTGTATCCCCACCCATCCTTCCCACCACCCCTGTATCCCCACCCATCCTTCCCACCACTTCTGTATCCCCACCCACCCTTCCCACCACCCCTGTATCTCCACCCACCCTTCCCACCACCCCTGTATCTCCACCCACCCTTCCCACCATCCCTGTATTCCCACCCATCCTTCCCACCACACCTGTCCTGGTTAATCTGTGACACACAATCCACCACCCTTCCCACCAGCCATGGTCCCACCAGCCATGGTCCAACCAGCCATGGTCCAACCAGCCATGGTCCCACCAGCCATGGTCCCACCAGCCATGGTCCCACCAGCCATGGTCCCACCAGCCATGGTCCCACCAGCCATGGTCCAACCAGCCATGGTCCACCAGCCATGGTCCACCAGCCATGGTCCAACCAGCCATGGTCCCACCAGCCATGGTCCCACCAGCCATGGTCCAGGCTTGTCTGGTGTTTGCCTGGTCAACCAGGCTGTTGCTCCTGAAGGCCTGCTGATCCACATATCCATCACAGTCTCGTTGATCTGGCACCTGGTGAAGATACTTGTCCAGTTTCCTCTTGAAGACTTGTACACTTGAGAACTTTCAAAACAGAGGAAATAATGCCGATGGTGACACTCTTCAAATCGCTAGTGCTCCCTCATTTAGAATATTGCTCAGTGCTGATGGTCCCGTTCAAAGCAGGTGAAATATCAGAGCTGGAACAAATACAGAGATCGTTTATGGCCCACATTGAACCAGTAAAGCACCTAAATTACTGGGAACGCTTTCAAGTCTTCAACATGTACTCATTGGAGCGGAGGAAAGTACTCGAGGCCCTGGTCTCAAATCTGCACAGTGCCATAACATACTGGAGTGAGAGATATGGGAGGAAGGGCAAAATAAATACAGTGAGGAGCAGGGGTTCAGTGGGGACAATAAGGGAACACTGTATCAACATCCAGGGTCCCAGACTATTCAACAGTTAATCAGAAGATATCATAAACACAGATGGAACAAGTGTAGAAGCCTTCAAGAGGAAACTGGACAAGTATCTTCACCAGGTGCCAGATCAACCAGGCTGTGATGGATATGTGGGGCAGCGGGCCTCCAGCAGCAACAGCCTGGTTGACCAGGCAAGCACCAGACGAGCCTGGCCCATGGCCGGGCTCCAAGAGTAGTGAAACTCATGGAAATTATCAAAGGTATATCAAAGGTAACTATACTAACTATACCAAACAAAACCAACTCATCTAACTACTTCCTGTCTCTTCACCATCTCCTATAACCGTTCCATTACCTGAAATCACAGAACCAGTTAGAAACTACTTAAAAATTCCCAGTTAACTCATGATCACTGAATCAGTTTAAAGTACCTAAATTTCTACTATTTTTGCTACTTCTCTTGCAGTAATGCATACTTTTAAATTGTACCACTCAATACCTATGCATAATCTTAAGTACAGTGGTCCCTCGGTTTTCGTGCATCTCCAAACTCGAACATTTATGTAAGTGTATTTTCGTAAGTGCTGTTGCAAGTGTATTTTTGGGGGTCTGAAATAGACTAACCTACGTGACATTATTTGTTAAGGAAGTAAATTCGTTCGGTAATGGCACGAGCAGCATTCTGGAACGAATTTTCGGCGAAAACCGAGGGACCACTGTAGTGTGTAAGTATTAGGATTAGTCAGCCCAAAAATGCACATACAAGCTAGTGGCTTTCTTTTGTGCTTATCAATATTTTATTACATGTAAACTACATTTTTATATTGCACAAAGAAATAAAATTTGTTCAGTTTGTTTGACATTGGGAATTTAACGTTTTTTAAACTAACGCGAGCTATCTTAACTTGGTGTGACAATATTTGCATTGCTTGTTCTTGCTGCAGTAACTTGTTTTCTGTTACTTATTTTTACATTTTATGTGTACATGGTATTTTATATTTATTTTTTATTGCAAAGAGTACCAAGTGATCCAGCAGGTTAAAGTTGTCTTCAATTTTGCAATTTTATTTCTTGATTTACTTTTTACATCAAACATTCCTGCCCCTGTCTTCCCTCCCTCCTTCACATTATAATACATGTTCTTAAGAAAGCTTTTGTGTGACCGTAGTTGGAGAGTTAGTTCCTCATGGAATCCTTTCTTCCATACAGGATGGGTGAGTGTGTAGGAGAGACCCAACTGCACCTACGATGGCACTCCCATGCCACCACCTTCACCACCATGCTGTCAGACCTCCACCATGGTCGAGCCTACACTGACGTCTCCCTGGTGTGTGATGGAGGCATTGTCAGGGCACACCGGGCAGTCCTCTCTCTCTGCTCTCCATATCTAGGTAACAAATTTTGGTTTACCTTGAACCTTGATTATTCCTAGGGTGCATCAGGGAAGGTAGACTGCAAAGCTAGGTATACTTGGGTTCCTTACATTATGATTGAAATGATATACAGTACATACTGTATATCATTTCAATCTTAAGTTTTTAATTCACTATCTACAGTACCTATGTAAGTTCTTCCCTTCAAGGGGGTACCTTGATGCTGGTTAAGGGCTCATGATTCAAGGACTTAGAACTTCATTCCCTTTCCTTGGATCAAACCTGATTGCCTTCCATTCCCCAGACACATTACCACAAATAGAATAATAGTTGTTAGAGTTTGCAAAGGATGGAAATTCCTCAGGGCAGTGTTTTGAGCCTCTCGTGTTTTAACGTGGCCGTGGGTGGTGTTATCCTTAGTGGTATCAAGATTTTGTGTGTGAATCACTGAGCAGCATACTGCTCTCTACATGTTATCAAAGGTAATTATTATAGTCATGGATAATCATAAAATATGTAAATAATTATTATAGATAATTAAAATGAATCATTAAACCTGTTTATATATAAGAATATTGCAGTACACTGTATTATAGAAGTGCAATTATATACACAGTATAACATACAGGCAGGCCCCACTTTACAGCATTACACTAATGCATTGGTTTTCAATTATATGCATTCATTTATTCAGACTTCCTACTGTATGTGCATTTTTTAGGCGTAGCTCTATTGCTTACCTAATATATGATAGTATAAAAATGTTATCAGGCTTATATATGCATTTGAAAGTGAAAAAAAGGCTGTTTCACTTTACAGCCATTTTCACTTAAGAGCATTAGCCTGGAACCTAACCTGCTGTATAAGCGGGGATCTTCTTGTATAGGATTGCGTACAATTAAATGAAATCTTATGGTTATTTTTCATTTCTTCCCCACAGCTGATGTGCTGGGAGCGTGTCCAGACACAGATGCCCCTCTGCTCTTACCAGAGGTACCGGTGCAAGATGTCCTCTACCTGGTCTCCTTTATATATCGCGGGCAAGTCGATGTCCACCAGCAGCACATTGCATCTTTCCTGAGGACTGCTAAACACCTCCATGTTCTAGGACTCGAAGAAGGGGACAGAGTATGTATATTATAAATGCAGAATTTAGTATGAGTTTGTAAAAATGTATTTTTTAGCATGTGCATATTTTAGCAGGGATACTTAAAGGATGTTTCTGGGAATCAACTGTCTTGCAACCTGGTCCTTGACCAGGCCTCCTGCTGGATCATAGTCTGATCAACCAAGCTGTTACTGCTGTAGAATTGTTTAATTTATTCATTTTAGTGTATTTTTTAAAAACAAAGTGTTTAATGTGTTGATATAAATGTATATTTTAGTATGTTTTGGTAAAAATGTATATTTTAATGCAAGGTAAAAATTATGTATTAATCTTGGTAAAATTTCTATTTTATATCATCATTTATGTTTATTGCTTTATTGGCAGCCTAAATAAGTGAGCCTATTTGTTATATTTTGTATACTACAGCATACTGTAGCATGCATAAATACTACAGGATGTAAAAGTACTTCAGGATGTAATAGTACCTTGTTAGGATATAATTCCATATTGTCCTGTTTTAAGAGTCTGTTTCTTAGCTAAATTTTAAAACTATCAGTCACACATGTTTAAACTTGTAATGCAGTGTTGCGAGGCTAGAATCATGCGTGCTGGCAGCCAAGTTATGATGGGGACGGTGAGTGAGGCGGAGAGTTGCACAAGTTGAACAGCAGGTGGCATGAAAGCGGATGAGAGCCAGGAAGTTGAACATGCACGGGGGGCTGATGATCTTTAAATCTTTGTGTGTTAGCAAGTTTCTTGTTGGGTCACCAGAGAAAAATATAGGAGGGCCTCGCTTTACAGCATTTTGCTAATGCAGTGGTTTTCAATTATATACCCATTCTTCATTTATTCAGACTTCCTATACAGTGGACCCTCGGTTAACGAATACCCCGGAAATCGTGCAATTATGTAAGTATAATTTTGTAAGTTCTTGTGGAAGTGTAATTTTGGGGGTCTGAAATAGACTAACCTACGTGAAATTTTTCCTTAAGGGAGTAAATTCGTTCGGTAATGGCACTTGAGCAGACTTCAGGAGTGAAGTTTTTACGAAACTCGGGGGTCCACTGTAATATATATATTCACCACTCACTTTAAGCTAAGGATGAAAATATTTTAAAATAAGTAATGGGTGTACTGTATATGCATTTTTTAGGCCTAGCACTTTTACTCAGTACGTATATGATTATGATAGTGTAAACATGTTATCAGGCTTTTATATGCATTTGAAAGTGAAAAAAAAAAAGGCTGTTTCACTTTACAGCAGTAGCCTAGGACCTAACCTGCTGTATAAGCAGGGCCCTCCTGTACAGCAGTAGCCTGGAACCTAACCTGCTGTATACGCAGGGCCCACCTGTGTACGTCTTTGATCTGCTTAATAGGAGTGAATTAGTAGAAAATATATAGGGATCATACTGTACCTGGAGAATAGGAAGTAAAGATGTGTATGATACAAGGAAGGGGAGGGTGACTCCAATTCCTTTGTGCAAGAGCCTCTGTCAGCATCGAGGCACCACCTTGAAGGGTCCCAGTACTAGCCTAAAAATATGTAGCGAGGAGGGTGTTTGAGGAAGTTTTTTTTTATTTTTTTAACACTGGTCATATCCACCGAGGCAGGGTGACCTAAAAAGGAAAAAGAAGGTTTTTCTATTTACATATTGTGATTTATACAAGAGAAGGGGTTACTGGCCCCTTGTTCCCAGCATTTTAGGTGTTTACAGGTGTTTGGCAAGTAAGGCATGAGAACAAAGCCATAAACCAGTAGCAGGAAGGAAAAATGGAAGAGAACATTCAGAAACACTGTGTATAATAAATAAGGAAAACTAAAAAAAATTGAGGCTACTTATATAGTATTTGACATTTCTTAGCACAGATATATGCATAAAACATAGAGAAGATAATGGTAACACTGTGCATCCATTGAATATTTACAGTGAAAGATAATATACTTTTTTATTTTTTCTTACAGCTTGTAGATTCTCCGAGCAAGTCCGACACAAGCTCTAGTACATCAGGTAGTGAAGCCGGTGACGAACCACCCACACCACAGTTTGTTAATGGAAATAATAACAATGAAAATGAAGAAGAAGAACCAGATGAAGAGGAAGAAGAGGAGGAAGAGGATATGGTAAGAACGTTATACAGTAATTTTTTGTTTTCTTTAAAAAGTTCAATTAACCCTTTCACTGTCAAGATCCCCAAAATTAAAGTAGTGTCCACATTTTTCAGAAAAAATAAATAATTTTTTCCTCCTGAAATTGTAGAGAATCTTTTCCTGAAGGTAATGACACCAAGATTTAAAAAAAAATGATGGAAAACTTATTGAATTACACAGGTGCAAAGTTAATGGTTTGGGTGCATTTTATGTATTGGCGATTTGCTGAATCTGAGTCCTATTCTAAGCCAATTCCAGTTTCATCAAATTTCTAGCAATTTTGCTAGTATGCCTTCCATTCTATCAATTGAGCACATGACACTGCCCATTCAACTACGTATTAGAATTATTCTATAAAGTGCACAGAATTTGTTAATTTGACCAGTTTTATTCATAATTAAAAAAATGCCAATTTAAAGAGTCTACAAAATAAACTTTAGATATTCCAGGCACTAAAACAACATTTCCTCTGTGCAAAAGTCATGTCCCCAAGCCTCTCCTATATTATATGAGTTATGGCATCCCAATATTCATATCAGGCTTAATAAAAAAATAAAACCAACTGGGGGTGTAGGGGAGATCTTACCTGTCCTCAGGAATATCAGCAGAAATTTAATATTTCCACTACTTTGAGGTCAATTTCAAGCTGCTTCCAGTTCTGGAGCAAACTAAAATAATCTTTATTTCAATAGTATGTCTTATTCTTTCAATTAATACCAAGAAACAGCCAATAAAACCATAAAAACCATCCTATATAATGCATCTAGTCCCTATTTTAAACCAAAGTCAGAGTTTTGCTTTTCCCATTATCCAGGATTTTTTTTATACTGTGCACACTCACACCACAAAGACCCATTCTCTCGTATCTAGACCAAAATTACCCGCTCACAGCCAATGTGACAGACTCTGGCATGAATTACATAGTCCTGTATGATGCCAGTCAAAGGGTTACACATGTTCATTGTGCTTTAAAAATGTTCGTAATTGTGATAATTATATACTGGATACTCCAGTGTGTCCTGAGGAACAATAAATGTAATAAGAGTGGTAGAAGGTTTATTTTAAAGAAATTGTAATTATTATAAATCTAGAAACTAGAGAAATTACCTTGTTAAGCATGTACCCTGAATGTGTACATTCTTGTATAGTAATAATTTTTATAACATCACCCATTTCCCAACAGGCTAGGGTTACCTAAAGAAGGAAATACATTCACCATCTTTCATTCAGTAGCTGTCTTGACAAGTGTGAAGACTTCATAGTTCAAATAACCCTCCAAAGTGCAACATCTACCCCATCCCCCAATCCTGTGATGATGTGATGCTTAGTCTCATACTTATCTTTCAGAGTGAAAGAATTGATGTAATCAAGCATGAGGTGAGTGTGAAGGAGGAACCCTCTGAAACCACCGAGGCCGAGGCTGTTGTTGCTGATGTTGCAAGTGATGGCAGAATTGACTTGAATTTCTACCTCCAACAAGCAATTCAAAGTGCTTCCATGCCTTGCCCATTATGTAAGAAGGTGAGTTCAATTTATTTAAATTGTCTAATTTTTTTTTTTCTTTTACCTCCAAAGTTGTCTCCTGCCAAGGCACGTTGATCCGGAGAAAGAAGCAGATTCACAATCATTCATTCAATGTGTCTTCCTACAGTATCTTGTATAATGTTTTTTTTTTAATATACCAGTCATCTTCCACCGAGGCAAGGTGCCCCAAAAACAGAAGAATCGAAATCTTTACTTCTTTTTACATTTAGTAATTTATACAAGAGAAGGGGTTACTAGCCCCTTACAACCAGCATTTTAGTTACTTCTTACAACATGCATGGCTTATGGAGGAAGGACTCTTCTCCATGGAGTATAAAAAGATTACTGTACAGTCAGCCCTCCGTTTTCGTGCTTAATCCGTTCCAGAGGGATCAACTAAAACTGAAATCAACGAAAACTGAAGCCATTTTCCCCATAAGAAATAATGTAAATTCAATTAATCCATTTCAGACACCCAGAAGTATTAACAAAAAATAATTTTTTAGAGATTAAATATAGATTTACATACAGAAAAGAATGACAAATAAATATAAAGCACTAATAAGATGTATAAATGAACATTTAACATCACACTTATCTTTATTGGTGACTCTTGTTAGTGTATGGAGAGGAGGAGAGAGGGAGGCGAGTTTATTGTTGGGAGGCAGGACAAAATGCTTCAATTTGACACTAATATCAGCTCTATGGCTTATTTATCTATCACAATTCATCTTAAATGACATAATAAACAATATTAATAACATAGAAACATGATATATACTCTAGAATGAATAAAATGTCATTATGTATGATAGAACTGGTGGTAGTGTTATTGTTGTTGGGTTGAAGGGCCACTGACCATAAGCTGTAAAGAGGAACAACATACGTACAATGTAAAGTCGCAACCGTTACCACTCCACTTGTTGTGTTCTCACCATTTCATGAAAACTCTAGTGTCTAAATACTGTACATCATTAACACGCAACCCTGAACAACAATGATATAAAAGCCAAAACTGCTGGTGGTGGTCGATGGCAGCAGCAGGCTGCCACCACCTCTATTCACACAATGTACATAATTTATAAATAAAAAATATTTACACTTTAATTTATAAATAAGAAATATTCACACTTACATAAATAAGAAATATTTACACTTACCTTGGAGGAGATGTTGGCAGAGGGCGGCTCTGGTCTCAGTGCCCCTATATTCCTGAAACAACATTGGAGGAGTTAAGTTTTGTGTCGTAATTTTTCTATCGCTTAATCGCTTAACTTACTTGCTACACTGTTAATACTACACTTTATCGCTGGCTTGTGCTATAGTCTTTATCGACTCCACTTTGATACTTTGCTATGATTTCTTTCTTTAATTCTATGGTGTTCCACACTTTCTTTACCAAAGGACTGACACTAGGAGCTATTTTTGGGCCCATGGTGGCTTATTTAGCAGTCACACTCAATAATCAAGGGCCAAAAACAATGGATTGTTAAGAAATGTTTTGTATGAACTCGCAGGATAATGTTCACTCAACCAGAAACAATGCTACACTGCCTGAGAATGTGCGTGGGAGGCGGGCTTGCGGGCTTTGTATGTGCACTGGGCACTGGACAGGTTCTGTACTATGAACGAAAATGGAGCCAATCACCAAAAACGGAGGTAATATTTCCACGAAAAAAGTGCCCGAAAACTGAAATCACTGAATCATTGAGGAGAAGTACTAAACCCATGGGGGTCATACATTGTCTGAGGAATGGGAAACAATCTGTTTAAATCCATAGAAAATGAGGGACAGATCCACTGCCTCAGAACAACAGCCCTTTACCTGATGGGACACAGTAATGGAACTCAGTATTTTTGAGTGACCGCACAGCAAAAGAAAACCTTAAACATGCCACCAAAAATCTTGACACATCAAAAATAATATCAGTAGATTGGCCATATGTCATCCAGACAATGAGTAACACAGTTTTGATCAGTTTTGAATTTGTCACAATTCATTTTGCTTTCCATAATTTTTCCTTCCTAGGTACAGGTACCATCCGACTTACGACCAAGCTTGGTTCCAACCAACCGGTCGAAAGTGAAAATGGACGTAAGTCGAACCTTAGAAAATTGCCGATAGGGATACTTCAAAAATTATATCTTAATCTTGTAAAGCAATCGTTCTTTTATGTTTGTTGTGGAAATCGCTTCAATCTATTCATTATTATTGATTGGTTTTCACAGAATAGGTGAATAACTTGCTTCCAAGATAATACCCGAGTACTCGGGAATTTTTTTTTTTTCCCAAAAAAATCTCCTTTTTTTCAGTGTTTTTGTAAGCTACGAGTGTCTATTACAGTTTGCTCTCATGCTAGATCCATTTTCTCTCATAAGAGTGACAAAAGAAGGGATAATAAGCCTTATGGTCAGTGGTGCCCACAAAGTCCCTTTCCTATCTGCGCAGCAGGCCTTCATATTATGCTAGATAATATTTATTCTGGCGTGTTTTTTATGTTTCTATGCTATTGATATTGATATTGATATTGATTTTTGCCTTATGTCATAATAGTTCAATTGTGATAGGTAAATAAGCCTTATGTCATAATAGTTCAATTGTGATAGGTAAATAAGCCTTATTGCTGATATTAGCATAAGAATAGAACATTTTGTCGGCTGCTCTCTCTTGCTTGTTTCAGCACTTCTACCCAGAAGGTTCCTGTATATCAACATCACAGTTATTGTAATGATTTTATTTTATTATTTTTGTATTTCATTTTTTACTTTACTTTTTATGCTGTTAGTACTGTATTTTATACTTTAAGGTTTAGGAGAAACACTGTGCACAACACAAACAGTTGTTTATTTCCGAGAACATTTGCAGCTGGTACATGAGAAAGAAAGGTTACAAAAGCTTTGTCTTGGGTAGCATAAAAAATAGGGTGGGCAAATGTATATGGATGGATTTGAAAAGGCATGTTTCAGTGTCCCTTCTCTATTACATAAGAACATAAGAAAGGAAGAACACTGCAGCAGGCCTGTTGGCCCAAACTGCACATGCCTTCTCAAATCCATCCATCCATATACATTTGCCCAACCTATTTTTTATGCTACCCAAGCCATAGCTTTTGTAACCTTTCTTTCTCATGTACCAGCTGACTTTTCCACCACATGTATAACTACTACTACTACCTCTACTTGTGTGGGCGAAACGTTGTCAATAAAGGATCACATTATACTGCTGTGTCTGACCGTGCGTCTGGCAGCCCTGCTGCCAGACGCACGTCGTAAGTCGAGTAGTCGCGCAGGTCGTAAGTCGGATGGTGAGTGTAATAGGTTGGTAGACAGTAGCTGCCAAGTGAGTGTTAAACAGAAGCCTGTAATTGTTTTACATGATAGTAGGATTGCTGGTGTTTTTTTTTTTTTTTTTGTCTCATAAACATGCAAAATTTCAGGTACATTTTGCTACTTCTACTTACATTTAGGTCATACTGCACATGCATAGACAAGCATATATATACACACGCCCCTCTGGGTTTTCTTCTGTTTTCATACTAGTTCTTGTTTTTGTTTATCTCCTCTTATCTCCATGGGAAAGTGGAACAATTCTTCCTCCGTGAGCCATGCGTGTTGAAAGAGGCGACTAAAATGCCAGGAGCATGTGGCTAGTAACCCCTTGTCCTGTATACGTACTATATTCTAAATTTAAAAGGAGAAACTTTCCTTTTGGGCCACCCTGCATCGGTGGGTTACAGCCAGTTTGTTGAAAGAAGAAGTATTTTTCCTTACCCATTATCATTTAATTATGCAATAAACATTTCATTGCTATAATCCAAATGAATTAAAAAAAAAAACAATGAACTAGCTGTATCCCACCGAGGCAGGGTGACCTAAAAAGAAAAATGGAAGTTTCTCATCTTAAATTTAGTAGTGTATACAAGAGAAGGGGTTACTAGCCCCTTACTCCCTGCATTTTAGTCGCCTCTTATGACACGCATGGCTCGTGGAGGAAGAATTCTGTTCCACTTCCCCATGGAGATAAAAGAGAATAAACAAGAAAAGAACTAGTAAGAAAACAGAAGAAAACCCAGAAGGTGTGTATATACAGCCTCTCCTCACTTAACGATGGAGTTCCGTTCCTAAGACCATGTCAGTAAACGAATTCACCACTAAGTGAGGAGCATACTATAATGGTAGTGGGTTTGTGTCAACCATCTTTGATATTGTTTTAATGTCACCTTTGCACCATTTATAACATTTCTGGTATATTTTTAAATGTTTATACAGCAGTGTACTGTATATTGTAATAAACAGATTAGAGGAAATCAGTTCTAATATACATTATTTAGGTATGCATACTGGTCAGAGAGCCTGTCGTAATTCCGAGTCGTTTGTAAACGAGTATGTCGCTAAGTGAGGAGAGGTTGTATATGCTTGTACATGCATGTGTAGTGTGACCCAAGTGTAAGTAGAAGTAGCATGACGTACCTGAAATCTTACATGTTTATGAGACAGAAAAAAGACACCAGCAATCCTACCATTGTGTAAAACAATTACAGGTTTCCATTTTACACTCACTTGGCAGGATGGTAATACCTCCCTGGGTGATTGCTGTCTACCAACCTGCTACCTAGTTGAATTAAATTAGTTACTTTAATAACCTACTTTGTGTACATCTTTTAACTTGCTAAGAAAATTTGTCATTTAATACATTGTTTCACTTGCCATTGTGCAAAATTCTGCTTTATTTAATTAATATTTGATTTCAGGCTATATTTTTATTAGTTCTATCAATAAGTACACCTAAAAGAATTCTTTGGGTGTACGAAGTGATCACATTTATGATAGGTAAAGAACTGCCTTCTATGTCCTTTATTTATTCTCATATATCCTTGAAATATCCTTGATTTTTTTTGGCCACCAGTATAGCTACTCTGATATTATAATGAAGGACGACTTATTTAGACTTGTTCTGTCAATATCACAGCATAGGGTATTCCTTTTATATAATTATATTGGCCTCATGATTATCCTTCAGTAGCCTCCCTAGGTCCAGGACTTCCATGTTAGGTGTTTTTGACATATACTGTTAATATACAGATATCTTAACTTTATAAGTATAATTTCGCTTTAATCTCATATAGCATAGACTTTTTTTTTTTTTTAATTTTGGCTGCAGATTAAATGCAAAACTATTTTTTGTTCAGGAATTTAAAAGTCAATCTGGACTCAGAGATCACATTCGCTTGCATACTGGTGAACGACCCTTTGAATGTGAATTCTGCCAGATGAATTTTGCCAGAGCTTCCCATCTTAAACGTCACCGCCGCATGCATACTGGAGAGAAGCCCTTCATGTGTCGCATCTGTGGTAAAGATTTTTCCCGAGGAGACAAGCTGAAGGATCATCTGAGGAGACACGACGCCGAAGACAAGTTGAGTAAAATTCGCAAACAAATTTATAATCCAGAAGAGAGTACACAAGAATCTGATTCTGAAACAGGTCACCAAGTTGGTGCTACAGCACCCTCACAAGTATTAACATCAAAATCTAGCAATACAACCCCTGACACCGCTTTAATGCCACCTGCCAAGCGACCCAGGGGACGGCCCCCAAAAAACCCTCAGGCTCACTCTCAGTTTCAACAACAGGCAATGGTTCAGACACCTTCACTGCTTTTGTCACAGAATGAAAGTTACGTGCCTCACATGCTTGGCGTTACTAGCATTGGTGAATGTATTCTTAGACCTATCAATTAAAGGCATTCCCTGAATAGTTTCTGGCATTAAGAGTTTTGTAGATATATCCATCCATATACTGTGTTATAAAGTGGAAAGTGAATACAAGGGCGTGATGCCGATAGGATGGAGTAAAAGGCACATGTAAAGCAAGCTCTTAATGTGATGTTTCTTTCAGTGTATTCGTTATCAAGTCTTCACATGCATTGAAACTTTTATCACAAATAAAAAAGCTTGCTCTGCATATAATGGACTGTCTTTTAATCCATAAAATGGAAAGGCTATTGTAAGGCTTTTTTTTATAAGATTATAAAAAATTAAGTTTAATCTTAGCCTGTAAGGTTTGTTTATATGATAGTCCATAACTTTCATTTGCCTCATTCCAAAACATGTCTTGATAGGACATGAAGCTTCATTTGAACATAAGTAATCATAATTTTCGTAGCTACATCCAGTGGCATAATGACTGCTTTGTTAAATCTAAATATTTTTTTTTAACCATTGAACTATGTTAATTCTTTATTGGTTTAATAACTGTATAACTTACAGTACTGTACTTCAATATTGGTTTGGGTAAAGATATATTCATTTAATTTTAATATACAATTATGATATTGCAGACTCGTTTGATTGGAAGTTGGTATCAGAGTTAGCTTTGATAAGTGTTCAGCTACTTGATTTTGTGTCTTTTTCTAAATTATTTATTCGTGGTTGCTCATCAGTGTAAAAGGTAAGTGATGTGGTAGATACGTTTCATGGTTTGATTTTTCTTTTGAAGTTTTAAATGATCTACCCGGCTGTGAATGCAAATTAACATGACAAGAGGAATAATTGCTTATGTTTGTCTTTTCAAATAAGCTGTATATTTAACAAAACAGTTCTTGCCAAAATGTTACGTCTCAAAAGTTACTCATATTTCAATGTTAAATTTATATTGGTAATGCTTTCAAGCATTACTAAGATTATTTTTAATACTAGGATGCAAAGAAGGAAACACATTCACCGTCATTCACTTGATAGCTTTCTTACCAGAAAAGTGTGGACATCATGATTCAAATGACTCTGTACTATAACATCCCCACCTCTCCTTCATGCTGAGAGGTATGTATTTTTTTTTTTTTAACACTGGCTGCCTCCCACTGAGGCAGGGTGACCCAAAAAAGAAAAACACTTTCACCATCATTCACACATAATCACTATCTTTGCAAGGTGTGCAGATACAACAGTTGAGATGTCACTCCAAACAGCAAATATCCCAGACCCCTCCTTTAAAGTGTAGGCATTGTACTTCTCACCTCCAGGACTTGGTTCCAGCTAACCGGTTTCCCAGAATCCCTTCACAAAATATTACCCTGCTCACACTCCAACAGCTTGTTAAGTCCCAAAAACCCTTTGTCTCCACTCACTTAATTGAAGTATTTTCCTTTTTAATTCCAAGTTTGTGATGGTGATGCAAAGGAGATGCTTCTATGAGGGATGGTGAATGTGCTTCTTACTTTGGGTGGCCCTGCTTTGTTAGGAAATGGCCGATGTGTTGAAAAAAAAGTGTGAAGATACAGTATATACTTAAATGGAGGATATATGTATACAGTGGTCCCTCGGTTTTCACCGAAAATTTGTTCCAGAATGCTGCTCAAGTGCCATTACCGAACGAATTTACTTAAGAAATAATGTCCCATAGGTTAGTCTATTTCAGACCCCAAAAATACACTTGCAACAGCACTTACGAAAATACACTTACATAAATGTTCGAGTTTGGAGATGCACGAAAACCGAGGGACCACTGTATTGTGGTTAAAGGCATAATACAAAGATACTTATGGGATAGCAGGTCTTTATTAGACGGACTTTTGCTTGAAGACGCCTTTTAAAAGCACATCTTTGAATGAAACATCTGTTAAGAGCTTCCTCTGTTATGAGTGTCTTTGTACGTCATACGTATATGATAATGGAAATAAATCGTCATAAACTTTTCTGAGTTCAACAAAATACAGATCCATTTTAATATCAAGATCTGTTGATTTGTCAAAAAAATTTGTGGTAATATTCTCAGTATCAAAATTTCTTCTCAAATCTCTTTGAAGATTGTGCAATAAATAAATTGTAGATTATCACTTATGTGACATATGTATATTTATAGGTTAATCATTTTGACATAGAATCTGAGCTAAATTGTCTAGGGAAACTTTTTCTATTGTAAGTTCATTTCCATCCACAATTCGATAGATGCCATTCTTAGTCGTAATGTTATTGGTTGACTGGCAATTTAGGAAGCATTTGACAATC
This sequence comes from Cherax destructor, assembly GCA_009830355.1. Taxonomy (NCBI): domain Eukaryota; kingdom Metazoa; phylum Arthropoda; class Malacostraca; order Decapoda; family Parastacidae; genus Cherax; species Cherax destructor. The sequence goes on from WNWK01000978.1 coordinate 79,665, forward strand.
TTCATTTTAAAAGAATGAACGAGGACATTACCCTTTAAATGACAGGGATTTAGCTAGTTGGAAAACAGAATGGTGAGCAGCCACTTCTGTAAATACCATGACAAAAGTCACAAATGAAACAAATAATTTATTCCAGATAGTTTGACATGCCGAAGGTATGTTGTTTATGAGGTGAACATCAGTCCATATTGTATCTTTATTGTACAAGGTATGCTGATAGTAAGGTATATTTTATTGGTTAATTTTTTCTTTGGAATATAAAAAAATATAGAAACATTACTTTGGCATTTATGAACATTATATCTTTCATAATTTAAAGTAAATATACATGGTAGAAGTAAATGGTATCTCAGTCAATAACTAAATGGGTAATGATTACATTGATCTGATAGTGCCTTATTACACAATAATATAGTTAACTTTTATATTGAAAGTGAAGTTGTGAGGTAGTATACATTATCTTGAGGAATAATAACTTTTAGGATTAGGTAAATAAAAAAATACCATAGATGAGTTTAACCTCAAGGAAAGTTGGGATGCAGCTCAAGGTGTGGGGAATAACAAGTACTACTTGAATTAAGAGATTAGTTAGCTCATTACTCTTGTAAATTTTGCAGTAAATGTTCACGAGTTATGAAGAATTTAGTGAAGATAAAATTTAAAGGATTTATATGTGAACATTTTTAAATACAGTAGGACACCCCCCATATCTGCCGTGGATACATTCCAAGGACCTGCTGTGGATACCGAAACTGTGGATAGTAGCAAACCCTATATACAAGTCATATATATACCTATTATGAAGTATAATTGATAAATTATGCACAATAAGTGGAGAATTATCACTTTTTCACTGATGGGAAGCACTTCACGGCTTCTCTTAGGCTTTGAAGAACTTCCAGCTTCTCTACTTTTGGACTTTGGGGCCATTATTATGCAAAATTAAGAGGTATTTTTTGGCCACCGCAAACCTTGGATACTAAATCAGTGAATACGGGGGTTCTACTGCATCAGTTGCAGCGCTATGACCCCTGTGGTTTAGCGCTTCTATTTGATTATAATAATAATACTGCATCAGTTAAGTTTACCTTCAAGGAAATTACATATTATATTTGCAGAAAAATGCCAAACTCAAATGTATCATTCAGTGCTGTAAACCGAATTCCATATATCATAAACAGTAAGGGCCATATAGTGCCTTGGGATTGGGAAGTAATCAGGTTTGATCCAAGGAAGGATGACAGTTCCATTTCCTTGTATCAAGAGTCCTTCTTCAATATATTTCCCCTTGAAGGGGTGGGTCACCTGAAGTTCTCCCTCTTCCCCTTCTCTACACCAAAAAAAAAAAAAATTAAATATAGTTATTAAATTTTTAAAAAACTTATTTTGCATCAAAACAAACATAACAAATCTTGTAATAAAGTTGGTAGAGTTACTGATAATACATTGTGTTAAGGGACATCCTTTCCAGGAACTTTGTCACACTTTACAAAGCTCCTGGAGAACAAAATACTGACACAATAAAATCTCTCCTTCGTTGCACGTGTCCTGTTTCCTGAAATTAATGTATAATCAAATAACTTGACTAACCTAATTATATTTCACTTTTCGCCCCATATTCATAATGCACATCTTTATTTGCAGCCTTCGTGATAATGCAATGTAAAAAATGTATTTTATTTGATATCTTGAGTTTACAGTTTCATCGTGGCACAATGTTTTATTATATGATGTAATATGTTACATTTGTTCTTATGTTGTTCATGGATCATTAGTTATACTCTTATAATATCTAACTTGCTATAGTATGCTTTTTTTTTTCTCACTGTAACTGTGATCATCATAGCATCAACACTTTTCATAATCAAGTATTATTAACATAATACATATATATGCCAGATACATATGCTAAGAAGCATATATTAAGCTTACTGTATGTGCAGTGAGGTGTGTATATATATACAGAGGTGTGCATGTACACTAAGCGATTGCTTTCAATCCACTTTTAGGGACTAAAGTATTTTTGACTGGTGGTGTACATGTGAAATGCAGCCTTCATGACCCTTGTGTAGTAGATGGGTTTTAAATTTAACAAAGCAATGTTCTACATCTATATTGTAATATTTCCCATTTGATATCTCATGTACAGTTGTTGTTAACATTAAGGTATAGTGTAAAGAAGAGCCGAGAGCAGCGATGTTTTCTTGTGATCCCAGTTGACTTTTATTTCTCTCCAGATATCATTCCATTCTGATGCTCAGTAACATATAATTTGACTTGTATAAACTTGAGTAAGCTTGTGTGTTTTATTAAGTACAGTGGACCCCCGGATTTCATCAATAATTCTTTCCAGAAGGCTGTTCGAGTGCCGTTACCGAACGAATTTGTTTCCATAAGGACGAATGTAAATTAGAATAGTCCATTTCAGACACCCAAAAATACACTTACAAAAGCACTTACAAAAATACACTTACATAATTGTTCAAGTTGGGAGCAGTACGAAATCCGGGGTCCATTGTACTGTAGTTTAGTGTCATTTGACTGCAGCCGATATCATTAATGTATCATATTGTTAATCAAAATTTAGGAGGTACTGTACTGTACTGTAGTACAAAAGTTTTCATGTATATTATAAATGCTGAGCTATTAAAATATACGTGTATACAGTACATTTTATTTATGGACTACTAGGGAACCTATTGCCATTTTGTGAGAATTCAGATAATTTTAACAGTTCAACATATATTCTGCTAAAATTTGAGAAAATGAAAATGTTCGCAAAATCTCCAAAACTGTTGGCCTGAGAGAGGCTAAAGTGAAAACTTTTACAAGAACAGTGAGAAACTGAGTCAGTTTGAAAGAGAATACTACCATTTTGAACCTCACCAATTGAAGAAAAACAAATTGTCTTGCTTTTAAGGACAAAATCACAACCTCTCCATCACTTATCAAATGTATGAAAGTTATATGCAAGATGAAGGTAACAAATTGGTGAGTACAGTAAAGGACTTATTTTTATTGAAATATTGCAGCATATAAATACTGTAATTGATTCATTCTAACATGATTATTATATTTACACGAAGCACTACGTTGGCATGGGTCACTCGGTGCCAGGCCTAAAAACTCATTCCTCTGTCCTGACACAAAAACTACTCTCGCAAACGGGCTTCCCATTGTATAATTCAACAAACACAGTGTCTACGTAAGTAAATACTTTTAAGACTGCTCCTATCTATAAATGTACGTATAACGAGATATGCCTGTGCTGGTCAATAGCAACTTTTGTAGCTGTTACGAAAGGATGCAAATATATGTCAATGATTTCTAAATATTATGTGAATACAAAAAGCCCTTGAAGTCAGTTTTTATGAAGGTGCACATTCTTTTCATTCAGCTAATGATAAGCAGCAGTTACTTATAATAGGTGTCTAGAAGACAGTTGGGGTAAAAACTTATTCTTGGCAAGGCCAACAAGAGCCTAGCCTTGTGTCAGCATCCTGTCATGTAGTACTGTGTGTTTACTGCAGATTTAGCACTTATTTCTTTATAATGATGGCTCTTCATGGAAGGTGTCTTAAAGGCAATGTAGGCTTTGTATGACCCTTATGATGTTGAGCGTTCTCCGTGAATTAAAAATAATTTACTAATGATATTTATCAAGACTAGCCTTTATTAAACATTTCACATTAATTTGAGCTTTATAAAATCCAACAGAGGAATACATCTCTGCGATTATAATAAAAGACAAGCTAGAGAATGACAAGTGAGAAATGGACCAGAACAAGAGGCACGTGAAATAATGCCAAAATGAGATTAACCCGTAAGTCATACAGAACCTGGGGAATAGGAGGGTTGAAAGTATTCAGGTTTGATACAAGGATAGGAATTAGTTTGTCATTTGAAGTGCTAAACCCAGTCATGCAGGGCCTGTGGAATGAGAGGCTCTCATGTTGGATCAATAACCATTCATAGACATCCAGACATCCTTTTCCCTGTCGATACAGCTATCTTGTATGTTGAGGTCATGTCTCCTGTGGGCCTTGAGATTGAGTTCGTTTTTAGCTTTGGTCTTTCATAATAGAAATATCTAGTGACAGATGTTAAAGTTTTGCTAATGGAATTCTCTTTTGTCAATTAGTGAACATTTTTTTTTTTTTCCAACAAGTCGGCCGTCTCCCACCGAGGCAGGGTGACCCAAAAAGAAAGAAAATCCCCAAAAAGAAAATACTTTCATCATCATTCAACACTTTCACCACACTCATACATAATCACTGTCTTTGCAGAGGAGCTCAGATACGACAGCTGAGAATAGTCCCTCCCAGCTGTCACTATATCAGACCCCTCCTTTAAAGTGCAGGCATTGTACTTCCCATTTCCAGGACTCAAGTCCAACTAAATCAATTAACTGGTTTCCCTGAATCCTTTCACAAAATGTTACCCTGCTCACACTCCAACAGATCGTCATGTCCCAAAAACCATTCGTCTCCATTCACTCCTATCTAACACGCTCACACATGCTTGCTGGAAATCCAAGCCCCTCGCCCACAAAACCTCCTTTACCCCTTCCCTCCAACCTTTTCGAGGACGACCCCTACCCCGCCTTCCTTCCCCTACAGATTTATACGCTCTCCAAGTCATTCTACTTTGATCCATTCTCTCTAAATGACCAAACCACCTCAACAACCCCTCTTCAGCCCTCTGACAAATACTTTTAGTAACTCTACACCTCCGAATTTTCTGCATAATATTTACACCACACATTTCCCTTAAACAGGACATCTCCACTGCCTCCAGCCTCCTCCTCGCTGCAACATTTGCAACCCATGCTTCACACCCATATAAGAGTGTTTGTACCACTATACTTTCGTACATTCCCTTCTTTGCCTCCATGGATAACGTTTTTTGTCTCCACAGATACCTCAATGCGCACCACTCACCTTTTTTCCTTCATCAATTCTATGGTTAACCTCATCCTTCATAAACCCATCCGCTGACACGTCAACTCCCAAATATCTGAAAACATTTACTTCTTCCATAATCCCTCTCTCCAATGTGATATCCAATTTTTCTTTATTTAAATCGTTTGATACCCTCATCACCTTACTCTTATCTATGTTCACTTTTAACTTTCTACCTTTACACATATCAAGTTTAAATCTAGTGGAGGGAAGGTGGGGTAGGGGTCGGCCGGCCTAGGAAAGGTTGGAGGGAGGGGGTAAAGGAGGTTTTGTGTGAGGGGCTTGGACTTCAAGCAAGCGTGCGTGAGCATGTTAGATAGGAGCGAATGGAGACAAATGGTTCTTAGGACTTGACGTGCTGTTGGAGTGTAAGCAAGGTAACATTTATGAAGGGATTCAGGGAAACTGGCAGGTCGGACTTGATTCCTGGAGATGGGAAGCACAGTGCTGGCACTCTGAAGGAGTGAAATGCACATCTATGAATATACCCTCCTGTTGGTCAGAAAATGGGAAGTATATCCTGAAGTGGGTCTTTTGTCACGTATTAGGCAGCTACTGTCTTAAGAGTTAGGGTTTCCTCTCTATTAACATGTTTGATTACAAGTGTGGCATTGTGATGTCTTGTATGTTACGAGGTGTGGGTTGAGTTACATACCTGTGACCTATTTTGAGGTTTCTTCTTCCCTCACAGCCGGGCCACAGACCAGTCTTGTGTGTTAACTGCCTGGTCCACCAGGCTGTGTTTGTGGCCTGCAAGCCCATGTAGCCATCATAACCCACTTGATCAGCAATTTGCAGATAGTAATCAAAGTTTTCTGTTGGAAATTTCTATCTTTGTTTTGGCAACATGTGGTGATGTGGAGCCATATCTTTCCTTTGGCCTTATTGGTTACCTTGGATCTTCCATCTTTTTCTGGTGATCTTTAGGCAGTTTCACAGCTTCAACTGTTTACATGGTTTACGATTCAAGGTCTGGTATAAGAATGTATAAGAAAAAAAAATTGGCACTTGGGGCTCTTTATTTTATAAGTAAATATACATATCTTTACTCTGACTGGTGAGAAAAAGTCAAAGTTGCACATTTATATAAAATATTGACAATGTGTCTTGGACGTTACATAATGAGTGTGAGCACGACCTGGCTGCCTTTCAGGAAGGGGCGGAAACGTGATCACAACACTTTTCTTCCCAGTTCACATCAAGCCAACACTGAAGATGAAACTAGACAAGGTTTCAGGCTGTCTTGGAGCACTAAACCCGTAAAGGTTATACAGCACCTGGGTAGAAAGTCGAGAGGTCGTCACTGCCAGAAAGCTAGAGGTAATGTTTGCTAGCGCAATTAAAAAGTTGTGTTTATGGTACTGGACAGATTGAAATATTGTCTAGTTTTATCTCCAATTTTTGGATCAGTTGTCAATTGTTCCAGCCATGGTACTATTTTGTGACATTTACTCTTATAGTTTCCTCTCGTGTATCACTTCCACATTAATCAGTTAAGACAATTTAAGTACTGGCCATTAAATCACTGGCCTCTAAGTCACCTATTTAGTATTTGCGATGATCAGCAGTCACGGTAATGCTAATCTCGCTAGTCAACAAATCAGACCTTCAGTAACTGGCTCAAGCATTAGGCTTGGCTGTCACTCTGGCACTGATTTATGTCTGTCTAGTTAGTAGTCATCAGTGTTACCTTGGTACCCAACACTTGCCTCAGGTATATGAACTGCACTCGAAGAAGACTGTCTTAGGATTAGTAACACTGGAAAATTAATAACCCTAATATCCCAAGAAAGTCGGGCAGTTTAGCTTATTTCCATTGGAGTCCTTTTAGGTCCTCAAAGGAGTCAACTCTCAACAGCTACCACATAGGTACTGTTTGCTGAGCATGGGTAACAGGTACTGGGAAACATTCCCATAAGTCTCCTTTTTTTACGAACTGAACCTGGGTTCTTTTGGTTGAGCCAAGTACTTTACCATTGAGCTACAGGTCAACTCAGGTACTGGTCTTTTGTCACTGTCATTCAGGTCAATGGTATATTTGTCAGATGGTCTGTTGGTCCTCAGTTGCCTAACACACACCTTATACCATCTGGCACACCTCACAAGGTGCTGGCAGTGTTCTATTACATAGATATTTCCACTTAAGCCACTGAAATTGAGGCACTTGTCCATATTTGTGTTTTCACTGGTCACTACTTAACATCACTTGTCACATAGTCATGCTACAACACACACCTGTCCTTGTCACTTACAAAACATTTGTTATTCATTTACAGTGTGTTAAACACAACTAACACGAGCTCGAGGCACCACGACAGGTACACTCTACTCAGACTAACTACATGCTAAGAGTCTAGGATCCACTGAGTACATGAGAAGAAGGTGGACTTGTTTGGGCAAGAATGAATGATTTGTGATTCACAGCGAGACGTGACACCTGAGTATTGTTGAGGAATCGGTATAAATATAGTGAATATGCCATTAGCAACATGAGGCTTGTGACACATTCACCAGAAGTTTATCATACTGGTATAAAGCAATGACAGTAGGCCTACAAGTTATCCTGAGTAAAGCTTAAGTAAGCTATTTTACATAAAAGGCTGGGAGGTCAGCATTAGCTTTGATATACCATATGCAATTAACATAACTTTTAATATATGAAATCTGCTGAACTTTAATACAGAACTGCAAGCAAAATTATCATACATGAATTCTGTACGACCATAGACTTCACCTTAAGAGAAGTATGTAAGTGTCAAAGTACCACTAATGTCCAGATGAATAAAAATAACATTCATTGTTTAATAATGAAAGTTTTAAAATTATTTGTTGCACAAGTTGTGAACATACTACAAGAAAAAATTCTGACCAGCCTATGTAGCGCTGAATGACCCAGACAGGTTTAGCGCTCATTTGAGAATATATCATTAATAATCTGACCAGCTTGGCTTGAGGTACATGAAGTAATGACTCTTTCCTTGCTCTTCATGTTGCCAAAAAATTCCCTTTCTCCAAAATCAGAAATGAAACTAAATACATTTTGGTATGTCCTAGACCATTATTGAGATCTGGAATAACTTCAATGGTCCAGGATAGACTGCAATGACATCCAGTTTTCATCTCTAATTTGTGGGTTAGATGTGAAGTGTGGAAAAAGACACTTATGTACAGTTCAGAACATTAGAGGAGACATTTTGCCACTTGTGGTGAAACGTTTCATATAATAAATGTCCTGAACTGTACATAAGTGTCTTTTTCCACATCTTGTTGGTATCACCAAACCATTTTTTAAATGTGAAGTATTTCCAGCCGTGATATTCTGACTTTTACTCTTACCTTTTTCAAGCTTGTATGCAGAATGACTGGAGTGCTACCATCCTTGTGACCTTAGTTGCAAAATTACAAATTCTCTTCTAAATGCTTCTTCCATATTGACAACACAACTACACCTAGTGTCTTAACTACCAACAAGTCAAAAGCATATTTTCTGCTAGTAAAAAATGGAATTACAGGTAAATTCCATATAAAAGTGGCTACTGTATTTAGTATAATTTCTTTTACATGAGTAAAATTATCTAAATATAGAATACAGTAAGCTTGGCAGTAGATTAGTTTTCATTACCCATTTCATTACAAATAAAATCTGACAGTGTTTTTGGTGATGCATCAGTCAGACTCTGTAGGTGATCCACTTTTCTGACACCCACAAATCTTTTATCAACTCCTAATTTGTAGAATCCCAAAATATCACTATTTGGCACTCTATTTATAAAAAAAAAAGGCTAAAAATGTAAACCTTAGCACCTCTTGAACTGTAAGAAATATTCCCCTCCCCCCAGAGAAGCTCAAGGCTATGATTAACTAGTGTTGTACTGCTCTCTCTATACAGTAGAGGAAGACTTTCAGATAACCTGTTCTCCTAGCATCAACATAAATTTGCTACGTATTTACATAAGCCAATTTCTCTACCTACATTCTATAGGTAAGGTTAATATCAATCAGTTACGAGAAAATGCCAATAAACGCAATAATTCATATAAGCATGACTGTTCGGAAGCATGAAGAGAAAATGAGGAGCTACCGAGAAGACCAGATAAGCATGATATAAAGAACCCACTTAAAATTTTTAGCATCAGTCACTTTACAGATGATCTGGAACCAAAGTAAAATTGAAAAAAACAAGTTTGCTTAGGAGGATGGGTTGAAGGTAAACTTCTAACAATGTTCAGGCCCTACAGAAGCTTAGGAAATATGATTTTTTTTGTATAATGACTTACTGCATTTGCCTTACAGTAAATGTTTTATCTCCTGTAATGATTTAGCTTTGTAAAGTAAGGCACAAGTAGTGCTGGCAAGTGTGACCCCTGAAATCAGCAGTTATGTAGCTTAATGTTGAAACTAGGTGATGTACATTACTGTAAACAAGAGAATGCTCTTATGAGAAGTGACAATAATGGTGTGATGCTTGCTGACATGAAAGATTTTAAGGTCGAGACATTCATACATAGCAATAATGAACAAAATATTGATCACAAGTACATTCAGTTGAATGAGAATCCATTATATACACAAATTATATATATACTGACAATTGTGTGAGTGACCATAGCAAGAAAACCTTTGTTCTCTCTGTACTGTGTAACCTTGTAAGCCGAGACTAATGAATATCTCTTTATGTCCTCGTACATTGGGAGATTATCACATTCACTCTCCATTTTAAAACCTGCTATGATATATTTCATCCATAGCAAATATTTACTCATATACATCAGAACTGTTACTAAAGGTTTTTCCTTTGGAAAAAAAAAGTTGTCCTCTAGGACTAGGAATGACTATTGGTAGGTTCTCCAAGGAGAATATATGATTCTAGTGGCGGAGGAAGACCCAGTTGGGGGGTTCCTGAGTGTATTCTCTTTGGTGTGAGTGAGTTGCGGACAGTGCGCCAGCAGAGGGAAGCAAGCGTCGCTGGCTGTGTCCAGTGGGGCATCATGAGTGTCTTCAACTCTAGGAACACCGGTCCCAGTACCTGCCGGAGGAAAAGCATTTCTTAGTGGACGAGAAACTTACAATATATAAGTGTGATGTACTGTGCTGTATTCTTATATTATTAACATTTGACTGTGGTTAAATAGTATTGCATTTTAGGGTTAAAGTCAAGAGAAGGAGAAAGACACATTTGCCTGCATTTTAGTGTTCAAGTGAAGAGCTATTTAGCCTGGTATTATCTTTTATAAAATTAAGTAGGCTTATTAGTTTATAAGGCTACATGTAACAGTTGTGTTCATGGAGGCTTCACAAAACAACCAACAAAAAGGCATGAGATGTGAGGGAGGTGGAGAGGTAGCTGTCCAACCCACAATAGTGGGAAGAATTTGGAGTTTATAGTGCCATTTTAAGATCTTTTCCAAAGCCTTCATCTTGTATAATTTGTGTTATTGGCACCTACCTTATAACATCTAGATTGTCTGAACATTGTTCTCAGAACATGTTGATACATTCTTCTGGGGTTGTCCGCCATCATGTGTGAAAGAATCGAGACTGTGTAGGAACAGTTCTCTAATCTGCGGTGTGTGATCACAGCCTGTGTAACAAGCGTTTAGTTATTAAATACGTTAAGTTATAATTATATGACAAAGAATGGTTTCAAGAATCATTTACATTAACTGGATATTGTAAAAATTAAATATTCTCATGTTTTTAATATTGTACAGTGGTCCCTCGGTTTTCGCCAAAAATTCGTTCCAGAATGCTGCTCAAGTGCCATTACCGAACGAATTTACTTGCTTAAGAAATAATGTCACGTAGGTTAGTCTATTTCAGACCCCCAAAAATACACTTGCAACAGCACTTACGAAAATACACTTACATAAATGTTCGAGTTTGGAGATGCACGAAAACCGAGGGACCACTGTACTGTGTGATAATTGCAACAATCTCAAAAATAAACTGGAAAAACATGCTTCTACTGTGTAAGCTTCACTTGCCTTAAGGAACCAGGTAAAGATGCTTTGGTCTTTGTCGCTACCATCAGCAGCACCCCACACAGACGCCCCATGATTTAACAAGGTCCGTGTGAGAGGCAAGGAGTCGTCTAGGTACTCTACACTATAGGTAAGAAGTGTTCGACCCTACCCAAAAGAGAAATTTAGACTATTTTAATATGAATTTTTATTTGTTGCTGTTAATATAAGCTTAATATGTACTAGATACTGTGGTGAAAATTCATAAGTTTTCATTAATATATAGTGCATTACTGCCACTGAATTCTGTATTCTCTGAAAATATGAAATATTATGTTTGTCCAAAATAAGGAAACATATGAGAGCAGTGGTACCAATCCTTTTAAATGCATTTAAGACATTCACTTTAAACAGTCCAATGAGGAGGCTGGAGATCTTATGTTTGAGAGCAATGCATTGTGTGAAAACCATACAAAAAATTTGGAGAATAACAATTAGAAGATGGAGTGGTTATAAAAGGTATATTTCACGAGGATAGAGGAGGGGTTGTTGAGGTGGTATGGGCATTTAGAAAGGATGGAGTAAAACATAATGAGCAAATCTAGGTAGAAAGAAGAATGGATAAGGATACAGTGGACCCCCGCCTAACGAGTGGCGGGGGTCATTAGGTGGGGGTCCACTGTAATTCCTGGAAGGGTTGGAGGGAGGGTGTAAAGGTGGTTTTAACTGATAGGGGCTTAAGTAACCAGCAGGTGTGCATGAGCTTGTAAAATCTGAGTGCTTAGTTTTTATTGTAGTAATAATAATAATAATGATTTTACTTGATTTTGGAGTGTGGGCAAGGAAACGTTTAAAGTAAGATTCCGGGAAATCAGTTAGCCAGGCTTGATTCCTGGAAGTGGGAAATGCAGTGCCTGCATTCTGAAGGAAGACTAGGTGGGTATGTTACAGTTAAGGTCATTTGAACTGCTATATCTGCTCACTCCTGGCATGACAGCTACTGAATGAATGAATATGAATATTTTGTTTATCGGTTGCTCAACTCTGGTGGTTGGATACAGATAGTGTGGCAAAAAAAAAAAAAAAAAAAAAAAACTTTTCCTGTACTACAATAGGTAACAGATTGCTTTCTTTTCAGGACATATTCTTGTAAAGGTGAAGAGAGGGATGCAGAGTTGCTAGTTAAGTGCTCTCGATCCAAATAAGAGCTACATTTCCCTTCCTTGCATCAAACATAATTTCCCTATGGGTTTAGTGCTTCCTCATGGATATAAAATTTATGATAATTTTCAGGACATTTAAACTTACATTTGGGAAAAACATTTGGAGAACTTAAGTCTAATATCAATTTAAAAAACAGTCTTTTCCATTATAAAGATAACTGTGGACTTGATGATTAAGTTTACCTCATTGTTGGCAGCATCGACTTGTGCACCAGCCTGGAGGAGTATGTGAGCGACATATGCAGCCCGGTCATAGAGACCCTGCCTCAGCAAGTTGCGCACAGAGTGTAGTGGCGTTTCTCCTGCATGATCTTTACAGTTTACGTCAGCACCGTGCGCCACCAAGGTTCTCAGTGCCTCCACCACACTGCTGCTCCGCACGTCACCTGTAATACAAAATTCCTGTGAATCTATGTTCATTAATATGAAACTTATTTTTTTTTACCACTAGCCATTTCCCAAGGTATGGTTACTGAAAAGAAACATTCATCATACTTCAAGTAAAATGCAATCATCACAATTAAAATGACCCTCTGAACTGTAACATCCCCACTCATTCTTCAAAGTGTAGGCATTGTACTTCCTACCTCCTGACCTTTTAAAATAAAAATACAGTGGACCCCCAGATTACGTACTGCTCCAAACTCGAACAATTATTTAAGTGTATTTTTGTAAGTGCTTTTGTAAGTGTATTTTTGGGGGTCCAAAAGGACTAATCTAATTTACATTATTCCTTATGGGAACAAATTCGTTCGGTAACGGCACTTGAAAAGCATTCTGGAACGAAATAATGACATAATCCGGGGGTCCACTGTATTGTACTACAGTACTATAATCTGATACATTCTCCTTTCTGCCTTCATAGATAAAGTTCTTTGTCTCCACAGATAACTTAATGCCCCACCTACATTTTCATTGCCCACTTCTATGTTTTTTATGTACATTATTTCTTAAGAATATCAGCATTAATCGGGTTAAGGCAATAATTAAAGGCTTCTAAAACAAAAATGAGCCAAATCTGAAATCATCATTACAATAATGGGGAAGTGCTAAACCCATAGGGTCATACAGCTCCTGAGGAATAGGAGGCAACTGTACTTGATCCAAGGAAGGGAAAGCTGGGCCCAATTCCTTGGAGCAAGAGCTCTTCAGCATCAAGGCACCTCACTTGAAGGGTAAAGCTGAAACAAAATTTATTATAGGAAAAGAATTTAGTAGTATACTATTGTATTTGCAGATTCTGATTGTGTGAGGACTTTCAGGAACATAATTTCTTTTAATTCTGGGGTTCACTTGTATATGCTTCTATAGTTACTACAACTTAACATTTTCAATAATTAAATTACAACCAATCTGGAGCAATCAAGCCAATTCACACATTAGTAGAACCTGCTATACGTATATGAAATGAGTTAGGTGTAGACTTGTTGTAAGATGGCAGTGACTGAGGGGTAACCTACCCAAGAGGAGAGCATGGAGTGGTGTCTGACCCAGCAAGTTTGGTTCATTCACAGCAGTACTTGACACAACCAGCTTGCTCACCAGGGGCCCAGGCTGTGGCAGCAGACATGCTACGTGCAGTGCTGTTGGTGTGAAGTTCTGTGGAGGGACCCCAGCAAGGCACATTAGTCAACATGCATTTACTGTTCATTTGTGTTCCACACTGGCATGTGTACAGAATAGAATATTCTTATTGGTTTTCACAAGTACATGTGCAATGCTCTTTTCTGGTTTGTTATATGTATCACAAAAATAATTACATTTGTATACAGTGAACCCCCGAGTAACAAGCACCCCGGAAATCGTACAATTATGTAAGTGTTTTTGTAAGTGTATTTTTGGGGGTCTGAAATGGACTAACCTACTTGACATTATTTCTTAAGGGAGTAAATTCGTTCGGTAATGGCATTTGAGCAGGCTTCTGGAATGAATTTTGCTCGTTACTCGGGGGTCCACTGTAGTATGATTTCTGCCATGCCATGATACGAAAGACACAGTTGTGCGTTGGTGACATAATTGCTGTTAATGCAACTATACTTAAAATATGACCCTATTATTTTTAAATTTACAGGTGCTTCTTGACTTAAGATGGGTTTATCGGAACATAACCCCACTATAAGTAGAATGTGATTTTTTTTTTTTAATACGTTGGCCGTTTCCCACCAAGGCAAGGTGACCCAAAAAGAAAGAAAAATCCAAAAAGAAAAAAAACTTTTATCGTCATTCAACACTTTCACTATCATTCATACATAATCACTGTCTTTGCAGAGGGGCTCAGATATGACAGTTTAGATGTCACTCTAAACAGCCAATATCCCAAACACCTCCTTTAAAGAGCAGGCATTGTACTTCCCACCTCCAGGACTCCAGTCTGGCTAACTGGTTTCCCTGAATCCCTTCACAAAATATTATCCTGCTCACACTCCACTGGTCAGGTCCCAAAAACCATTCATCTCCATTCACTCCAAACACACACACGCTTGCTGGAAGCCCAAGTCCAAGAATGTATGCTAAATAAATAAGTAAATAACTCGCTGAGTAAGTAAATAAACAAAAAATTACTGTAACTAACTACAGCCTCTCCTCACTAACGACGGAGTTCCGTTCCTAAGACCATGTCGGTAAACGAATTCGTCACTAAGTGAGGAACATACTATAATGGTTGTGGGTTTGTGTCAACCATCTTTGATATTGTTTTAATGTCACCTTTGGACCATTTATAACATTTCTGGTATATTTTTAAATGTTTATACAGTAGTGATCTGTATATTGTAATAAACAGAATAGAAGAAATTGGCTCTAATATACAATTATTTAAGTATGCATATTGGTTAGAGAGCCCGTCGTAAGTCTGAGTCGTCACTAAGTGAGGAGAGGCTGTAAATACCAATATTCAAAAGTAAATAAATGAACACAAGTTACAGACTTGCCACCTTCATACTGGGTAATTATTTTAGTTTCATCTTCAAGGTAATTGCTTTTGCACCATTGTAAAGTCAAAATATTGTAAGTCAAGGAGCACTTGTAGTTCTGCTCCCTATGTTACCAATGTGCTTCCATGGCTCCCTCTTACTGGCCATGGTTAATTCTATCATAAGACAAATTGTCTGTTACTGTTACACTACAGTAAATTTAGAGATAAATGGCATATACATGTACTCAACAGAAAGACTGAAATTGACACAATTGAAGATCAAAATGTTCATATGTTTTTACCTGTACAACACCTTTAAGGGAGCAAGGGGCTAGTAACCCCTTCTGTATAAATTACTAAATTTAAAAAGAGAAACTTTCGTTTTTCTTTTTAGGTCACCCTGCCTAGGTGGGATATGGTCAGTTTGTTGAAAAAAAAAATAGGCTTTAAGTCAACACTATGATATACAGTCAGCATGTTTATACACGAGTGTACATGCAGAATAACCACTATGAAAAAATAGTAGAATTCCAAGCGTTTTTGTGATAATCTGAGAAAACACAAAAGCGCTTGGAATTCTATTTTTTCACAGTGGTTATTCTGCATATTGTGATATCACCTGTTTACTGTGATCTTATTTGCATGAGTACATGGAGATAAAACTGCATGCCTCATGTTCTGGAAAGAGGCTCAATTAGTAGCCTACCCAAAGAAAAACAAAACACAAGAATGGCTGGAAGTTGCCTGATCTGTACACAGAACACCACTGAGCAGAATCAGGGAGCTTCAGCTAAACCTTTAGATCTTCTGTTACAAAAAGCAGAAAATCTACCAATGGTCCCAGGCATACAAAAGATACAGTATGCAGTAGGCTTCCTACATTAGTTCCTGGCCTAAGTAGTAGGCTGCCTGCAGTATTCACCACTTGCCGCCCATACACTGATCTCATACCTTATCTTCCTGATTATTTACTTGCCCACACTTGACCCTATGCTGTTTATTATTTTGTATAGGCTTGGAAAAGCACAAGTGAAATGTTTCAAATATTTTGCTCTGCCCACAGTGAATTTACCAAGGTGGGAAACAGCCAACGTGTTGAAAGAAAGATTTCTGTATACAGTATAGGTATACAAGTTATCAGTTTAAATACAGTAGCTTGCTCCATTTAGATCAAACAACACAGCTTGCTATGTTTAGATCAAACAACACAGCTTCCTATGTTTAGATCAAACAACACAGCTTCCTATGTTTAGATCAAACAACACAGCTTGCTCACATTTGCAAATGTCTCGCAGCACAAATGCCAGTGTTGCCTAGACACACTGAATTCAGCCGTATGCCTCCCAGGCTCAAGTTAACCTAGTAACACCATCCAAGTATAAATGCTGACCTGTCCTACCTCCATCATTGGTGTTCTCCTATATAAAGTTAAGACTATTTCTCTACAAAAAGTATGCTGCTCAGGCTTTTTGTTTGATGGCTTTATTATGCAAGCCATATCCATCTAGTGGGAGGTAGTCAAAAGATTACAGAGGCACAGAATGGGCCCAGGGACTCTTACCACTCATTCTGTTAGTTAAATAAATTACAATAAAATAGAGTTACTGCATTTATCAAAATACCAGTACCTAATTAACAATAATAGAGAGTCGATTAGCCAATGAATTCAGTCACAAACTTTACAACGAAGCAGAAGTTAAAGTAATATCAATTAACCAAATTTAACCAATTATAACATACGTATTAATAGTAATAAATACGTACACTAATATTTAAAGATAAAAAATGTTTTAACGTATGTACAAACAGAAAACAAGGAAACACTGAGAACAGGAGAGCACATATAATAGAAAAAAGTAAATATTTTAATGTCACTGTCACTTTTCTATGGTTTTCAAGCCATGGTAATAACCTGAAGTTTGCTTAGTCAATAACTGCAGACACTGATATTGTTCCTCCCATATCCAGGACATATCAAACATAAATATACTGAGCACATAGGAATCAAAGTAACAATTGATCCTGGATGAAAATGAACGAGACACTTGACTCACCTCTATATCTATAGAGTTTTCCTGCTCCTCGTAACCAAACAGCAAACTGCAAATGGTGAAGCTGTCACACCCCCGGCATTTGGATAAACTTTTGACTTTGGCATCTGAAAAGGAGAGAGAGATTTCTAGTAATGCAAACACAATTTTCAAAGACAATTGGAAATAGCTGACTCAATATAACAGCAGGAGGTAGACATGGAGGCCTGAAGCATCAAAATTTTTTTGAATTCTATTGTAAGGTAGTTTTAGACACTAGAAAATGCTTGGTCATATGTGCAGTATATTGGTAAGCAGGGCAAATGCCAGCTCGCAATGACATTTAGATGACACGAATAAGAACTGATGGAAAACTAGACCAAATCTTGTGTACTAGACTGAGTTAAGCATTTTTATTATAGCATCAGTGATGTTTTTTTTCTGGCTTGAAACTAAATTAGCAAGAATTAAGAATACAGTGGTCCCTCGGTTTTCGCCAAAAATTCGTTCCAGAATGCTGCTCAAGTGCCATTACCGAATGAATTTACTTCCTTAAGAAATAATGTCACGTAGGTTAGTCTATTTCAGACCCCCAAAAATACACTTGCAACAGCACTTACAAAAATACACTTACATAAATGTTCGAGTTTGGAGATGCACGAAAACCGAAGGACCACTGTATTATGTTTAGTTAAGAATGCAGACACTGTTTGACTAAGTATATTGTATAACTTAATAAATGTTGAGTTTTTTTATCATTGAGAATTATTATTATTTTACTATACCACTAAAAAACTATGACTATAACATACATCTGTGATAAAAAAAAAAAGGTGTTATATGTTATGTGTATTGGTGAGAGGAAAGGGGAACTTCTACCATGTTAAATAAGACTACAGTCAGTTACTTTTCCCAGTTTATTACTACTGTATAAATAACATGGGTGCTTGTCATTAAACAAAATAATAAAGGTTAGTACACAGATCTGGGTGGGTATGTAAATGAAGGAAATTAAAAGTGAACATAGGAAAGAGAAATGTAACGAGAGTACGGTAACAAAAAATGTAGGCAATGAGAGGTTGGATATCAGATTCAAGGGAGGGAGTATGGAGGAAGTTAAGTGTACTTTGATATTTAGGAGTGGACATGATAGTAGATGGGTCTGTGAAAGATGAGATGCACCATAGAATTGATGAGGGGGGAAAAAGGTGGGTGGTGCACCGAGCCACCTGTGGAGACAAAGAACTTTATCCATGGAGGCAAAAAAGGGGAATGTGCTAGAGTACAGTGGGTGTGAAACATGGGTTTTAGATGTTGCAGCAAGGAGGTTGGAAGCAGAGGAAATGTCATATTTGATGGCAATGTATGGGTATAAATTTTATGCAGAGAATACACAAACAACCCTTCTTTTTGTTAGTGTGACTTTGTAAATGGTCCAAGTCAGACCGAAACGTTGTCGTCAGCTCCTCTCTTCTATGTGCGAGTTGTTTGTGCATTGTTCCAGTCACGGTATTGTGCCTTTTTTTGTTATTTATGCAGAGAATTCTGAGCTTGGAGATTAGAAGTTGTGGGGTTACTAAATGCATTATTCAGAGAGCAGAGGGGTTGTTGAGATGGTATAGACAGTTAACCCTTAAACTGTCCAAACATAGATCTACATTCGCTCACGTAGCGCTCCAAACGAAGATCTACTTTTTTTTTTTTACATGCTTTCTTATGGAGAAAATCAAGGTCGGAGCGCTACGCGTGTAAACGTAAATCTACGTTTGGACAGTTTAAGGGTTAAAGAGTATGGTGCAAAACAGAATGACTGGGCAGGCATATATATCTGGGGTAGAGAGAAGGGTCCAAGATATGATTTCCAGCAAAACTGGAGTATCTCACAAATTTGCTTAGCAATTTTTTCTTGGATGTGACCCACAATTGTTAACTAATATATATACACAGATACCTAGCAAAGCAATCTCACCAATAGCTACACTTCAACCAATAAAATGTAATACAGAATTGTGCGTGTGAGGCATGGGGAGCAGGAATAAATTAAGAGGGACTAAGTGCTACAACCAATGGAAATTTAAAAAATTATATAATGAAAAAATTACCGAAAGTGGAACACCACAAGCAGAGCACTGCTCCTCTATCCACAAATATGTAATTACTGTACATGAGCTACCTACCCTGGTACACATATGGGTCAGCCTTGGGGCAGCCGTCGAGGAGGTCAGCGAGGGTGAAGAGCTGCTTGTGGTGTGTGTATGGGAGGCGTGCCACTAGGGCTCGTCCTCCTCGCGTGCCCCCACCACTGTCACGCCCACATCCCACTGAAGGGGCCATTGACTCCTTCTCGACAGCTCCTCTCAGCTGCTGGAGTGCACGGCAAACTGACCCATCTCTGTAGGAAGAGAGGTTGTAGTCCAGTCAATCTGCAGTTTGATACTCAACAAATTGCAAAAGATATCATTTCTGTTGCAACTACTCCATAAGCAATAATAAATAACAATAAAAATTAGGTGAATATGGGAAGTGAAACATTAAAAAAAAATTATGTTTAAAGGGATATTCCTGATTCAGATATTTTTCTTTATTATTGCTTTGGTCACTTTCATTTTTCCTTTAATATATACTGCTTCAATAATGCATCCCCAGATGCTGAGCATCCTTTTAATAAGATTTTTGTCAGCTTAACATTCAAATTTTAGGTTATTTAGGGCTATTTGTTGAAAACTATTTTAAAAATAAAAGATACTCAGCATAAACTACATAACCAAAAAATGAGCATGACTGAAGAGATAATAAAGGACAAAATAACATGACTGAAGCTTTAATAAAGAGAAATGTTCTAACCTGCAATAAATATCTCCTGAACCTACACTGAAGCTGTTGTTTTCAGTAACTGAAGAATGCTAAATAAGTTTTTTGCTTTTGTTCAAATTTGAGGAGTATAGACTGTGTGATCTGCAAGGAGCCTTTGGTGAGCAGTCAACATATTGTGGTACTTTAAGAAATGAGAAGCAATGGAATTGAGTGAGGAAGTAAAGTACGATAAGATGACATCTGCTATTGAATCTTTACATAAAAATAATGCAGACACGAGTACTGCAAAAGAAATATTGCAGCATCAGCTATGACTTGAAAAAAAAAGATGGAATAATTTGAGTCATACTCCTTTTTCTCATAAACATAGGTTCGCTTTCAACCAACATTGCACGTATTGCAGTCATCCTGCAAAATACCTGGAAAAATGAGGTTCTGTTGTCTTCCCTGAAAGAACCACAGACTTTCAATCAACTCTTCAATACACATGCAAAGAGCATAGTGATAGCTGGGTTTGCAATGTTTAAGTCAGATCATGTCAGCACAAGATTTAATTGTTGCAGATTCTATTTACTGTCAGTAAGCAACAACAAACTTCTGAACAGGAAAAACTGGTTCAAATAGGCTACTAGTCCACAAGCCACACTAAAAAATCTATACTCAGACAACACAATGAGACTACTATTGCAATAGTGATGAATTAGGGACACTTAGTAATTTCAGCTAAATAAAATCTTCACAGAACCTAATCTCATCAGACACCATTGTTCAGAAGCCTGCCTTAACCTAATGTAAATTTGGAGTGGCCAAGGTCCCAGGACAGAAACATGTTTGTCAAACATGTCCTAGTAATTGCATTTTGTGTCTTCCATTACTTATCAGTATCACATACAGGAGGGCCCCACTTTACAGCACTTCACTTTACAGTGTTTCACTAATGCAGCGGTTTTCAATTACATATAGCCATTCTTCATTTATTCAGACTTCCTATAATAAATATATTTCACCATTCTCTATAAGCTAAGGACAAAAATATTTTTAAGGTAAATAATGTGTGTACTGTATATGCATTTTTTAAGCCTAACTCTATAGCCCACTAAATATATGATAGTATTAATGTGTTATCAAGCTTTTATATGCATTTGAAAGTGAAAAAGGCTACATTTCACTTTACAGTAATTTTCGCTTTACAGCAGTTGCCCGGAACCTAACTTGTATAAGCGGGTCATCCTGTATGTATAGTGTCACCTTCAAACACATTGTACATATATTTTACCATTGATATATGTGTGGGGCTCTTCATCCAAGGAACTGGACTTATTTTCCCATTCCTTGGACTGAACCTCAATGCCTCCCATTTTCCAGGTGCTATATGACCACTACAGGTTTAGTGCTTCCTTCTGATTAAAAATTAAATTACCGTTAATAAACACTGCCTGTAAACATTATTATTATTATTAAAAAACAGAGTTCAACTTGTACAGGTCATACAGTGCTGCCTATACATACAAAAAAAATTATAATTAACTGAGTTACTTTCAAAGTGTTTACAAATTTTAATCTTCATAATTTATCACCATTGTATGTCTATAAAATTGTGCTTAATATAACCACTGTAAAAAATTACAATACTGCCGGCAGCAACAGCCTGGTTGACCAGGCAAGCCTGGCCCTGGGCTGGGCTCCACGAATAAATAAAGGATCTGGAAACTAATCAAAAGTAAAGGTAAAATACCCAAAGCCACTGTATGTGGCCTGTAAAAGTGATCATCATTACTTTTATTTGGAAGCGTTTAATTTGTAGAGCGCCTGGGGAATGGGAAGCAATCAGTGTGGGAGATTTTTAAATTTTCCTAAATTCAGCATGTGTAAATTTGAATAATATAATACAGTGGTACCTCGAGTTACGATGGTCCCCAAAATCGCCCTTTTATGTAAGTTTATTTTTTTAAATGCTTTTGTAAGTATATTTTTGGGGGTGTAAAAGGACTAGTCTATTTTACATTATTCCTTATGGGGATAAACTCGTTTGGTAATGGCACTTGAACAGCATTCTCGAACGAAAAAATATCGTAACTCGAGGTACCACTGTAATTGTGTATTAAAATGTGAAGCTGAGTTCACCCTTCAAGAAATTTTGTGTGAAGCAGAGTGTGCAGCGGCCGCAGAGTAATTAATATATACACTGGTTTGTGCTAATGGTGAAATTTAATCAGGCATCATCAAGGCCATAATTGAGTGGAGTGGCCTAAATTTGTAACTGGAACCTTTATTAATGTCCCCCCTTGAAGAATAGAGACAGGAAATTTACGAAACCACCATAATATTGTGGTGAGAATGGAAAATGAATGATCCGGCATCATCGCAGCTCACCCCAGAGAAGTACGCCATTTACTTAACAGTTTAGATACTGACTGACCAGTGTGTGTGTTCCACCAGCAATAAGTGCCTTCCAGTAATTAAATGGTGAGTGTTCAGGTTAAATTTTCCTTTCTTTCTATATTTGTATAATATGCATATATCAGTAGTTAGATGTTGTGGACTCATCGAACCATATAAATGAAGTCAAACCCTATATACAGTCCACTGTATTATAATTTACCAGAGTTCCAGGTATTAATTTTTTTTATATGTTCAAATAATTATAGGCCAGACTTAGTTTGTGGGAGGGCAAGAGTGCATCATCGAAGGAGAGGTATGGTGCAGCCTAGTACCTCCAAAATCCCATTAGCTCTGAGGTACAACTAATCTTAGCGAGTATAATAAACTGTTGATTAGTTGTACCACCCGTAAATTATGTGGATGGAATAATTCAGGAATGTATCTGTGAACCTCATCCATGTAATTTCCCACAATCAGGTTTGAACCAAGGAACTGAAGGTTAGCTCCATATTTCCTTGGATTAGAAGCCCTGAGAAGAATTGACAAGGTGGACAGAGACAGAATGTTCCAGAGATGGGACACAACAACAAGGGGTCACAATTGGAAGCTGAAGACTCAGATGTTAGGAAGTATTTCTTCAGTCACAGAGTTGTCAGGAAGTGGAATAGTCTGGAAAGTGATGTAGTGGAGGCAGGATCCAAACATAGCTTTAAGAAAAGGTATGATAAAAGCTCATGGAGCAGGGAGAGTGGACCTAGTAGCGACCAGTGAAAAGGCGGGGCCAGGAGCTATGAATCGATCCCTGCAACCACAATTATGTGAGTACACACACACACACACACGTACATCATATTTTACACTCAAGCCCAGACATACACAGACATACCCGTTTGTGGTTCTGGGGATTATCTTCCTCAATCCCCAGTCTCAGACCACGTCACCTTATTGGAATAGCAATAATTACAGATTTAAGAACTATTAAGCACACAGGAAAGTAAAGGTTTGTGTATAGTGAATGTAAGCAGAAGTGTGTAAGATTTATTTGTGATCTTACGTGTTTATGAGACAAAGATCAGCAATCCTACCAGTGAAAAAAAATAAAGGGTTTAAATTTCACACTCATTTGATAGGATGGCTGCTGCCTACTAACCAACACCTACTATACGCACTAACGCAACATTACACAATAGTACTAACCTAACATACATACAATTAACCTAATGAATGAAAAGCCATAAAGGAAATTGAAAGAAACCCAAAGTATTTATTTTCTTATGCCAAAACAAAGTCGAGAACAACATCCAGTATTGGGCCCCTACTAAAACGAGATGGGTCTTACACAGATGACAGCAAGGAAATGAGTGAGTTACTTAAGTCCCAGTATGACTCAGTTTTTAGTGAGCCGCTTACCAGACTAAAAGTTGAAGACCTAAATGATTTTTTATGAGAGTGCCACAGAACCTGGTAGACGCATGCCTATCTGGCATTACCCTGACGCCTCATGACTTTGAAAAGGCGATAAATGACATGCCCATGCACTCCACTCCAGGCCCAGACTCATGGAACTCAGTGTTCATCAAGAACTGCAAGAAGCCCCTATCATGTGCTTTTAACATCCTATGGAGAGGGAGCATGGACACTGGGGTCGTCCCGCAGTTACTAAAAACAACAGACAGCCCCACTCCACAAAGGCGGCAGTAAAGCAATGGCAAAGAACTACAGACCAATAGCGCTAACGTCCCATATCATAAAAATTTTTGAAAGGGTTCTAAGAAGCAAGATCGCCACTCATCTAGATAACCATCAATTACACAACCCAGGGCAGCATGGGTTTAGAGCAGGTCGCTCCTGTCTGTCCCAACTACTGGACCACTACGACAAGGTCCTGGATGCTCTAGAGGACAAACAGAATGCAGATGTTATATACACAGACTTTGCAAAAGCCTTTGATAAGTGTGACCATGGTGTGATAGCACACAAAATGCATGATAAAGGAATAACAGGAAAAATTGGTAGATGGATCTATAATTTCAAACAAGTAGAACACAAAGAGTAGTAGTCAACAGAGTAAAGTCTGAGGCGGCTACGGTGAAAAGCTCTGTTCCACAAGGCACAGTACTCGCTCCCATCCTGTTCCTCATCCTTATATCGGACATAGACAGGGATATCAGCCACAGTGCCGTGTCTTCCTTTGCAGATGACACCCGAATCTGCATGACAGTGTCCACCGTTGAAGACACTGCAAGACTCCAAGCAGACATAAACCAAATCTTTAAATGGGCTGCAGAAAACAATATGAAGTTCAATGATGAGAAATTTCAATTACTCCGATATGGAAAACGTGAGGAAATTAAAATCTCATCGGAGTATAAAACAAATTCCAACCACACAATAGAGCGAAAAAATAATGTCAAAGACCTGGGAGTGATCATGACAGAGGATCTCACCTTCAAGGACCATAACACTGTAGCAATCGCATCTGCCAGAAAAATGACAGGATGGATAATGAGAACCTTTAAAACCAGGGATGTCAAGCCCATGTTGACACTTTTCAGGTCGCTTGTTCTATCTAGGCTGGAATATTGCTGCACACTAACTGCACCTTTCAAGGCAGGTGAAATTGCTGACCTAGAAAATGTACAGAGAACCTTCACGGCACGCATAACTGCAATAAACCACCTCAATTACTGGGAACGCTTGAAGTTCCTATACCTGTACTCCCTGGAACACAGGCGGGAGAGATACATTATTATATACACTTGGAAAATCCTAGAGGGATTAGTACCAAACTTGCACACGAGTGTCACTCCCTACGAAAGCAAAAGAATCGGCAGACGATGTAACATCCCCCCAATGAAAAGCAGGGGTGCCACTAGCACGTTGAGAGACAACACAATAAGTGTCAGGGGCCCAAGACTGTTCAACTGCCTCCCAGCATACATAAGGGGGATTACCAATAGACCCCTGGCTGTCTTCAAGCAGGCACTGGACAGGCACCTAAAGTCTGTACCTGACCAGCCAGGCTGTGGTTCGTACGTTGGACTGCGTGCGGCCAGCAGTAACAGCCTGGTTGATCAGGCTCTGATCCAACATGAGGCCTGGTCACAGACCGGGCCGCAGGGGCGTTGACCCCTGGAACTCTCTCCAGGTAATATGATTATCAAGAGAGAACTGGGTAAGTTGCTACTCAGCCAGGCTGTGGTCAATATACTGAAGTGCGTGCTGCCAGTCAACAGCCTGAATGATCAAGGTATCAATTAGATCTGGTCTGGGATTGGGCTGCAGGAATAGACTACAGGCAAACCTACTTAGTGTGTATGTGTGTGTGTGAGAGAGAGAGAGAGAGAAATACAGTTCATTCTTCCTCCCATGTTATGATTCTGATGTAGCTGTGACGGTGGTTAAGAATTAAGAGCTGTGTGTATGTGTGTGTGTGCGTTACAAGAATAATGGCAAAGCCAAACGGCACTTGTTGGTGCATGAATTCACTCGAGGAATTGAGTGAGGGATTTCTGAGCAGTTCACTGACCCAGCAAGTGTCTCTATTAATAGTAAACTCTCTCATTTCCACTGCATGTTGAGGTGTACCATGCTCTTAGTTTACATTTACCTTTATCATTCGCCCCCTCTTATTATCTTCCCCACTAATTATCTAAACCATGTGTGTCTTATCAACCTCTTCTCTACCTCCGTACCTTTTATCTCTCACTCACTCCACACTACCCCCTCCCTCCATCCTCCTCCCCCCACACTTCCTCCACACCACCCCTCCTCCATCATCTTCCATGCTTCCTCCACACTGCCTCTCCTCCATCCTCTTCCTCCACACTGCCTCCCCTACCCTCGTTTTCTCCCTAGCGAGCTTATAATTAAGAATAAATCTAATCGATATCGCCAAGTTTAGTATATTTACAGAGAAGCGCTAAAACCGTAGGGTTCTTACAACGCCTAAGGAATGGGGAAGTAATCAGGTCTGATCTAAGATGATACTTCGCAGCTTGCAATCGAAAGACCCGGGTTCAATCCGGGGCGGAGGCGAGATACATATGCATAACTCCTAAAACCTGCTGCCTATATTCACCTAGAAGTGTAAATAGGTACCCCTTTTCATCTGCCATTAAACAGGTGCTGTACCTGGGCGTTAGATGCTGTGAAATACATCCTGGGAAGGACTCCAGTAGAAATAAGCCACACTGCTTAGCTTATCATATTACTAACCCTCCAGAAATAAGCCACACAGCTTGGGTTATATATTACTAACCCTCCTGGAATAAGCCACACTGGCTTATCACATATTACTAACCCTCCTGGAATAAGCCACACTGCTTAGCTTATCATATTACTAACCCTCTAGAAATAAGCCACACAGCTTGGGTTATATATTACTAACCCTCCTGGAATAAGCCACACTGGCTTATCACATATTACTAACCCTCCTGGAATAAGCCACACTGATTGGCTTATCACATATTACTAACCCTCCAGAAATAAGCCACACTGTTTAGGTCATCACATATTACTAACCCTCCAGAAATAAGCCACACTGGATTATCACATATTACTAACCCACTAGAGTTTATAATCCGAACTAAGTCTTTACTTTTCTTGTTCGTGTCGCATGTGCATTTCCCTCACGACATGTTCAGCCACGCCAGGATATAGAATTTAAACAAAGTTTCAGCTCGCTACGATATTGTGGGTTGTGAATTGTCCCAGCTACGGTATTGTGGGTTGTGAACTGTCCCAGTTACGGTATTGTGGGTTGTGAACTGTCCCAGCCACGGTATTGTGGGTTGTGAATTGTCCCAGTCACGGTATTGTGGGTTGTGAACTGTCCCAGCCACGGTATTGTGGGTTGTGAATTGTCCCAGTTACGGTATTGTGGGTTGTGAACTGTCCCAGTTACGGTATTGTGGGTTGTGAACTGTCCCAGCCACGGTATTGTGGGTTGTGAATTGTCCCAGTTACGGTATTGTGGGTTGTGAACTGTCCCAGCCACGGTATTGTGGGTTGTGAATTGTCCCAGTCACGGTATTGTGGGTTGTGAATTGTCCCAGTCACGGTATTGTGGGTTGTGAACTGTCCCAGCCACGGCATTGTGAGTTAGACTGTTGAACGGAAATGAAAGCAGAGTCACGGCAGACTCCTGCAATGTTACAACCTTGTCTTGCTACAACACAAGCAGCATCCTCCAACACTGAAAATATTCGGGAGAAAGGGAACGTTCTCTGGCAGTTAAATGCGTAGCGCACTCATGCGTAAATGTGGGTTAATATACATTACCCTAACAAAGGATGACAAACATTACCTTCAATATTCTCGCACCATGAGTGATCTTCGTGCTGACTGGAAGAACTCAACACGGTTACGCTCAGCTCATTGGTTTGTAATTATGGGGTTTTATGGCTTATGTAGTCTAGCCTAGCTAGCTCAGCCTGGCTGTCTAGCTAGCTCAGCCTGGCTGTCTAGCTAGCTCAGCCTGGCTGTCTAGCCTAGCTAGCTCAGCCTGGCTGTGTAGTCTAGCTAGCTCAGCCTGGCTGTGTAGTCTAGCTAGCTCAGCCTGGCTGTGTAGTCTAGCTAGCTCAGCCTAGCTGTCTAGCCTAGCTAGCTCAGCCTAGCTAGCTCAGCCTGGCTGTCTAGCCTAGCTAGCTCAGCCTGGCTGTGTAGTCTAGCTAGCTCAGCCTGGCTGTCTAGCTTAGCTAGCTCAGCCTGGCTGTCTAGCCTAGCTAGCTCAGCCTAGCTGTCTAGCCTAGTATCAGCATATAGTTCACCATCACTCCAATTAAGAATCCTTCACGACACTAGCCTAGCTCAGCCTAGCCTAGCCCAGCTCAGTTTAGTGGCATATTTAACCGGTTTTGAAGGTTCCTCTACTCTCTCAGTCCAGTCAGGTCAGGCTTCCTTGTTGACTAATTAATCAACCAGGTTGTTGGTGCTAGCGGCGCGCACGCCCACATCGCTACCTAGCCAACATCACCAAACCTAAAATAAAGAAAATAGTATTTGTAAGAGTTATAAAGAACGTTAAAAAACTGACGTTGGAAACCTCGTAGAAAAATACACATAATAAAATTTAAGGATAGGCTGCTTGACTACGGTACGTTAAAATTATGATTATTATTATAATGAAAAGAAGTGCTAAACCACAGGGGTCATACAACGCGGTACGTTAAAAGAATGAGCGTTAAACCCGTATGGGTCAGGTAAATATTAACAGTAACCAGGGCTTAAGTGTGTGGGTGGACCAGCTTCACATCTTCTCTTTCTGAAATTTTTGGTTTTCCAGGGGAAGCGCTAAACCCCCAGGGGTCATACAACTGCTCCAGTTCCGTGAAACAAGAGAAGGTTACCCGCATGGAGGCACCATAGAAGAGGCTATGCTAGCAACAACCAGGAAGGTAGTCCTCTCATACCAGTGGCAAAACTCAAGGTTTTCTAAACGTTTTGCACTCTGGCAGGATTGGTCTTTTCTTTCTGTCTCGTGAACACTAAATATGACATTATTATTGCATTCATGGGAAGCTTGCTACGCCCATGGGGGTCATACTGCACCTGGGGGAATGGGAGGCGTTTAGGTTCGATCTTAAGGCAGCACAAGTCCAATTCTTCAGATCAAGAGCTCCTCACCAGCCTCATGGAACCTTCCTTGAGGGAATTTGAGATAAATATTACAAATTTCTACTTACATTTAGCATACACTCTATTGTTACCAATTAAATTTTCAGTACCGTAATGCTTTATGACATCTACAGTTTCAATGTTTCCCCGTGAAGATTAGCTCTAATATTTACCTTCCAATTTATGAGTGGTGGTGCGAGAGTGAGCCGCGGGGGCGATGATCCCCGGAACCACAAAGAGATAGAAAGACTGGAATGTGCCAGCCAGCCTGGCCCCGCCACCGTTATTGGTCTCTGGCCTCGGGGACACTAACCTCTCCCTCGTTATGGAGTTTAGCATGCGTACTCCAGTGCTTTGTTATTATGAGAGAGTATGTAAAGGTTCCGAGGTGGGGGGATGAGGGAGCAAGGGTGAACACCATGTACCCTCTGATATACCTTTGATGAGTTCCGGGTTTTTCTACTGCCGGAGCCCGACCATAGGCCAGGCTCGTCACCCTAGTAAAAACAAGTCACACATTTTACTAACTTATACTAGGTTAAATCTATATTATGCATTATGCCTAAATCATTTATATGCCCTTAGAATCATTCTACAAAATTATACTACTGCCTAAAACATCTGAAGCTTTTATAAAAAGGGTATAGGGGTGGAGAATAGGCTTATTTTTTTCTTTCCTAAGTTTAAAAACATTAAACTCATGCAAACTGAAAATGTACGATGAAAGTATCATGTCAGAAATACTTCCAACGCAAAAATGTTTATAGGCCTCTCCCCACTTGAATGAGAAATCAATGTGCATCATAATTTTCGGTATTATAGTGGATAATTTTAAGGATGAGGTGAATCATAGAATTGATGAGGGGAAAAGGGTGAGTGGAGCACTTCGGAGTCTGTGGAGACAAAGAACCTTGTCCATGGAAGTAAAGAGGGGAATGTATGAGAGTATAGTTATACCAACACTCTTATATGGGTGTGAAGCATGGGTGATGAATGTTGCAACGAGGAGAAGGCTGGAGGCAGTGGAGATGTCATGTCTGAGGTCAATGTGTGGTGTGAATATAATGCAGAGAATTCGGAGTTTGGAAATTAGGAGGAGGTGCGGGATTACCAAAACGATTGTTCAGAGAGCTGAGGAGGGGTTGTTGAGGTGGTTTGGACATGTAGAGAGAATGGAACGAGACAGAGTGACTTCGAGAGTGTATAAATCTGTAGTGGAGGGAAGGCGGGGTAGGGTCGGCCTAGGAAAGGTTGGAGGGAGGGGTAAAGGAAGTTTTGTGTGCGAGGGCTTGGACTTCCAGCAAGCATGTGTGAGCGTATTTGATAGGAGTGAATGGAGGCATATGGTTTTTAACACTTGACGTGCTGTTGGAGTGTGAGCAAAGTAACATTTATGAAGGGATTCAGGGAAACCGGCAGGCCGGACTTGAGTTCTGGAGATGGGAAGTACAGTGCCGGCACTCTGAAGGAGGGGTGTTAATGTTGCAGTTTTATAACTGTAGTGTAAAGCACCCCTCTGGCAAGACAGTGATGGAGTGAATGATGATGAAAGTTTTTCTTTTTCGGGCCACCCTGCCTTGGTGGGAATCGGCCGATGTGTTAATAAAAAAAAAAAAAAAAATTAAGTGTACTTGTGACGTACAAAAGGGTGTGGTGCATTCCCAGGCACTTTATGAACCAATGTGAGGTTCAAACTGGTGTGTGGAGTGTTCCTGGTACAGTTATAAGCCACTACAAGGTTCAAAGGCACAAATGGGAAGACTGTATACTATACTGTCAAACTGGATCTCAATCACGCTGACATTGACTGTGTATCTTATTCCAGGTCTACTAAATCTAAATCTACTACTTATGTCTGCTTAAAACAAAGTGACCTCACATCCTTTTAACTAATTTTTACATCTGGCTGTAAAATTATTAGTAAATATAGTGAATAACGATTATCTTAATGACACATGAAAACAATCATCTGTTCCAGTTAGTTTCGCTCAGGACTGGGACTGACAAAGTTGAATATTGAGCAAAACGTCGTCTGAAAAAAAAAAAGTTTGCGGTGAGCACAATAAGAGAACACTGTATCAACATTCGTGGTTCCAAATCATTCAACATCTTACCAGAAGATATCAGAAACACTGCTGGGACAAGTGTATAAGTCTTCAAGAGGAAACTGGACAAGTATCTTCACCAGGTGCCACATCAACCAGGCTGTGATGGATATGTGGGGTTGCGGGTCACCAACAGCAACAGCCTGGTTGACCAGGCAAGCACCAGACGAGCCTGGCCATAGGGCTAGGCTCCGGGAGTAGAAATACCCTTATACTACTAGGATAACCCCAAAAAATCAAAGTGATTTATTTCCATTGGGGTCCTTGACTTTAGAATCATTAAGACTGCACGTAACTTATTCACCACCATACAACAATGCTTTAATCCCTAAAATAGTAATTAAGGTAAATTCAGCATATATACACTAAAATAAATACTCTTCTCTGTGTATATACATCCCCTGTAGAGTTCAAACACAAGTTTACAGCAGTCATACCAAAAGCATAAAAAAAAACGTTTTCTAATTTAGGCGGAACTGAAGAATACTGTATCACTACGATAATGATATACGTTGAACTCTTGGGGGTCATACAATGCCTGGGGAATGGGAGGTAATTAGGTTTGATTTGAACCAAAGGGAAGAGAGTTCCAATTCTTTAGATCATGAGCCCCTCAGTAGCGATAATCCCCCTTCTCCCTGAAGGGTCAAGAATTGAGAAATTAAATAGGGCACGAGATGTGGCGTGGAATGAGTAGAAAGTAAAAGGTGTGGGGGGAAGTGGGGTGTGGAGGGAAGTGTGGTGTGGGGGGAAGTGAGGTGTGGGGGAAGTGAGGTGTGGGGGAAGTGGGGTGAGGGGGAAGTGGGGTGTGGAGGGAAGTGAGGTGTGGGGGAAGTGAGGTGTGGGAGGGAAGTTGTAGTGGATGTGGGGGTGAGGGATAATGGTTGTGGATGCAGGGGTTGTGGTGGAAGGGATTATTGATTGGGGTAGTAGTAGTGGTGGTAGAGTAATAATAGTAGTAAAGTAGTCGTTATGTTGCAAGTAGTTGTCATAACTAATTTGATACTCTACCTCTACCCATCTACCTCCTGCTTACATCATAACCTTGCAGTTGGTGGGATTGAACTCCAGCAGCCATTTGTTGGACCATTCCTGTATCTTTTTAAGATCTTCCAATAGTAGGCCTCGTATGTCCTTATACATTATCTACTGTTCCCGCTCTCATTACAAATCTTATTAATACTATATTCAATACTAAAGAATGTCCGGTAAATCTCTCGCCTCTCATTTCCATACACCAGTAACAGTGCCAGCTGTGAACCTTGCTATATATTATCTCTCACTGCAACAGTGACTCAGCAGTGAACCTTGTAGAATACCACCTGACACCACATCTCATTGTAATAGTGATGGTGCCAGCAGTGAACCTTGTGGTATACCACCTGACACCACATCTCATTGTAATAGTGATGGTGCCAGCAGTGAACCTTGTGGTATACCACTTGACACCACATCTCATTGTAATAGTGATGGTGCCAGCAGTAAACTTTGTGGTATACCACCTGACATCACTCTCACTGCAACAGTGATTGTGCCAGCAGTGAACCTTGTGGTATACCACCTGACACCACATCTCATTGTAATAGTGATGGTGCCAGCAGTGAACCTTGTGGTATACCACCTGACATCACCTCTCACTGCAACAGTGATGGTGCCAGCAGTGAACCTTGTGGTATACCACTTGACACTTCTCATGGTGACAGTCGTCTGTATATTTCGTATTCTCTTATAAAGAACTAACTAAATAATTATTACCATAAAATGTCAGATCAACCAGGCGCCTGTGACTGCTAGGCGAGTCTGCAGGCCGCTAATAGCAATAGCCTTGTTGAGCATGTAATGAACAAGAAAGCCTGACCCAGGGTCATGCGAGGAGAGAACCCTTGGTGATGGTGAAGGGATCTTGATTCAAGGACCCAAATTTTGCTCTTTCCTTTGAATTAATAATAATAATGCGATAAAATAATAATAATAATTGCTAGTTTTGATGCAAAACAAAATGTCATATATAAATATTTCCTTAGATACATTCAACTTTTGTTTTTGTTTAGGGGGCGAGAAATGTTCAAATTATATCTCTTAATAGTTCTGGGGATTATCGCTCCGCACCCCGGTCTCAGACCAGGCATCCTAGATTGAAAATGAAATATTACAGGCCAAGGAACTATTAAGAAACACACAGCAAAGTAGATATGTGTAAGAATTACCAGTCACTTTACATGTTCACGAGACAAAGAAATGACCAGCAATCTTACCAGAGTGCAAAACGTCTAACAGGCTATCATTTCACATTCGTATGACTGGTCGATAGTAACAGAGAGGGAGGGGGAGGGAGAGAGGGAGAGAGAGAGAGAGAGAGAGAGAGAGAGAACGCCTGGGGCAGTCTGCCCACTTCTCAAATCATGTCACAAAAATTCGGCTGGAAAGATAATTATAGATCATCTGCATATTCCTAGGCTACACTAAGACCTTCGACACAAAAAAACTCATTCATAAACGTGAACAAGCCCAAGAAACGGTAAAGGTAGTATCTAAGCAACAGAAAAGAGAGAGTCACGGTGAGACAAGTGTCAGAATGGGCGGACGTCACAAGCAAGAGTTCCACAAGGGTCCGTACTGTCACCTAACCTTTTTTTCCCCCACTGATAAAAACAACTTGCAGGGATGCCTGCCATCATTCATAATAGTCGAAGACGAGGAATATCCAACTGCCCAACGACCTTGAGTCGTAACAGTGATCGCATAAAATATCTAGGGTAAACACAATTCTTTATTATGCCAATCCTGAACGAAATGTCGTTTAAAATACAGGTTTGCTCTATATGACGTGTCTTTATATCCGCTTGTCGGTTTGTTGCCCCCAACCACCAGAAAATATCTGGAATAATAGCTGTAAACTTACAAATGACAGAAAAAAAAACAAAGAACTTTTTCTTTCATTCACACAGGTTCGTTGCTGTAAGCTTGTTTGACTACCAGAAAAGTATATATTTAAATTTAATTCCAGCAAATGTAATGAAAATGGATAGGAATGATAATAGAATTTCACTATATCATGCAAGTAGCCAACTATGTAAAAATACACCTTACACAGTTTATTACTTTCATAATAATGAGATTCTCACTACATCAACATGGCTTGATGGACTAGTGATATGATATTATCCACAAGACACTTGTGACGTCAGGATTTCTGTATAAAACCTACTTGGTGAACACAAGAGATCTTTTATATATTCTTTTTTTTTTTAATTCTTTAAGTAGGTATAGCCGTAGACACGCAACTGCAATGCTGTCTGTGCGGTCCCCAGTACTCCTGACACATGTGGGTGAGGGTATTAAGCTAGACAGAATGAACAACACATGGGTAGAGAAAACTCACAGAATCAGGCAATTATACAGATCCCAGCTTTATCACAATAAACTTGTTCCCAGAAACACGCATTTAACAAAGCCATGCGGACGCCCAACAGCAAGCTAGCGGACATATGACCTTCAGGAGCTTAACGAAGTTGAGCATGGAGTGCATAATAAACGAGCCGCACTGGCGGCACAACTTACAACTAGCGCCCAAACCAACCTGCACAACCTAGACCAGTATTATTATTATTATTATAATCAAGGGGGAGTGCTAAACCCATAGGATTATACAGCCCGACCAGTATTAGAATATGCAACGCAAGAATAAACCCCACTCCTAACTAATGCCATGTACCTATGGCGGGTTTCAATTGTTTTCCTAGTCTAACAGACCAGCTTTTCTGTTGATTGCCTGTTCAACCAGGTTGTTGCTGTTGGCGGCCCTCTGGCCCACATAGCCATCACAGACTGACTGACCTGGCGCTTGGCGGAGGTAGTGATCTAGTTTCCTCTTGAAACCTGCACTAGTTCCAACAATATTTCTCATATCTGCTGGTAGCAGGTTGAAAAGAGTCCTAGACCACCGATGTTGACAAAGTGTTTTATTGTGCCCATGGCGCCCCTGCTTTTCAATGGGTCAATTTTATATTTACTCCCAAATCTCACATTCTAATATGTTGTTATTGTATTATAGGCAGATTTGAAACTAGGCTCTTAAAT
Source organism: Cherax destructor (assembly GCA_009830355.1). NCBI lineage: Eukaryota > Metazoa > Arthropoda > Malacostraca > Decapoda > Parastacidae > Cherax > Cherax destructor. The sequence continues at coordinate 114,752 of WNWK01000978.1, forward strand.
ATCGTCCATGTACACATTATCAGGTATTTTCTTATTTTAAGAGTATATTCCCGACACTCGGAGGCGCTAAAAATTTGAAGTCGAATCAGGCGCTGAAGTCATAAATGAAAATCTTAGAGGTTGAAAAAAATCTTTCAGGGACCTAAGAGTGCCCCTTCACGGGAACCTAATTTAACCACAAAGAAAATGGAGAAGCTACAACAGTTTGCAACACAGCTGGTGCCGGAACTAAGGAACAAAAGCAATAATGAAAGACTGCATGAACTTGAACTCACGACACTAAAGGGAGAAAAAGTGTTGACATAATCACAACATACAGGATACTAAGATGAATGGAAAAGGTAGACAAAGATACGATTGTGCAAACAGAAAAACAAGGGGACAAATGCAAACTCAATACACAAATGAATCGAACAGGTAATAGGAGACACTTGAATAATGTCAGTAGTAGAGACATGGAACAAACAATAAAACAAAGTAAAAACAAATAAACTGGCTTCAAAATCTATAAACAAGTAAACAATTACAACTAGGCGAATACGTGTACACACACACACACACACGGGGCCAGGAGCTATGTCTCGACCCCTGCAACCATAACTAGGTGAGTACACACACACACTACTCCATCTTGGATAGAAAACAAGAAAGCATTTGATATAGTACCACACCCGAGATTAGTCCAGAAATTAGAGGAATATGCAGGTTAAAAGGCAGTGCTCCAGTGGGTCAGTCAGTATCTGAATGACACAGCAGATAGGAAGGAATGAGAAATCAGAATGGGAGTAGTGAGTTTCCGCAAGGGACAGTACTAAAATCGCTAATGTTCCTAATATATGAATGACCTACTAGAGTAAATGAGCCCAATATGTCACTGTTTACAGATTTAAAACTAATGAAATAAAATAAAAAACAGGAGAGGAGTGAAACGCCAGGGAGACCTCAACATACAGGTCATGCGAACTTGAAGTGAGGACAGACCGGATACAGAGTACAGCATGGTCGGAAAGAATCTGCAAATATCAGAGTGAAAAGGACCCGGAGTGAATTTAACACCAATCATATCGCCAGAAATAAACATAAGCCGTATAACGTCAGCGGCATACGTATGATTGGCAAACCTCAGAATACCATTCAGTTATTTGAATACAGAACCCTTCAGGACCTTATATACAACATAGGGTAGGTCAATCATCGGGTACGCGCCCCCGCCACAGAGCCCCCTCCTGGTCTACCTGGTGAAGAAGCTCGAAAAGCTCCAAAGGTTTGCAACTAGACTAGTATCGGAACTGAGGGGAATGCACTCTGGGAAGAGGTAGTAAGGAACTGAACCTGGGACCTTGACGGACAGCACAAGGGAGGGATATAACTATACACAAGATCATAAGAGGGACTGATAGGGCAGATAGATTTAAGTGGCCCAGGATCATGGGGACACAAGCAGAAACTGAAAACTCGTAAGCAATAAGGAAGTATTTCCTTAGTCTTAAGGGTGATTAAAAGTAGAATGACTTGGATGAGGCGGTAGAAGTAAACTTAATACACAGCTTCAAGAATAGATATGATAAGGCTCAAGAGAATAGAAATCATTGATGCAGATCAAAGTGAACCAGGAGGTGGGGCCAAGAGACGATTCAAAACACATCCCCCGGCAAACAACTCGGTTAGTAAACATATGTACACACACACACACGTGACAAGAAATATACACAAACTCGCAAGCAGATCGTTGAACCAGGAGGCCTGGTTGAGGCCAGGAGCTATGAATCGACCCCTGCAACCACAATTAAGCACACACACACACAGCTGTAAGCAGAAATATAAACAACCTCGCAAGCACATAGCTGAACCAGGAGGCTTGGTCAGAGCGATGCGCAGGGGCGATGCTCCTGGGGACTATAGGTGCACACTAGCCAGGTACATCTGGTGATAAACATCAGAGACCTTAAACTATCACCTAGTAATATCCTGTCATCAGTGTCTCAGTTCCAGGAACTAACATTCAAAACACGGAAAAAATGCTTTTTCACGTTGTATGACCCATACGGGTCTGGGACATTTATTTTTGTACATAATTATGTTTCCACGTCATTACGAAATATAAACACTGATAAACAGCTATGAAGGTTGTGAAATAACATTCACTACAGTAAATTATACTGTGTAGCATAACATTCACTACAACAACAGTGTTGTATAATATTCATTACAGGAATAATGTGCAATATAACATTCACTACAGCAACAATGGGTAGCATAACATTCAATATACTGATAATGTTAACAGTATAACATTAACTGCAGCAACAGTGTTAGCAGTGTATTATTATTATAATGGAGAAGCGCTAAACCCGTAGGATTATACAGCGCCTGTGGGAGGTAGGGGATGGACGGTATTCAGGCTTAATTTAAGGAACTGGAGCACAGATCAAGAGCCCCTCACCAGCGTCAAGGAACCTCCCTTGAGGGGGTTAGCAGTGTAACTTTCATTAGAGCTACAATGTATTTAGCCTAATATTTTAACACTACAACTGTAGGAATAAAAAAAATCAAATCAAATAACTGTGACAACGAAATAAAAACCATTTCTCCAGCACATTAGCCATAGCCTCGCCCTCCTGCAATTTACCCGTGTTCAAATATTTCATCTGTGAGTCGGCAACTTAGCGTAAATAATTTAGTCACGGGGAAGCGCTAAACCTGTGGGAGCCATACAGCACCTGTAGAATGGGAGGATATCTGATCCAAGGAAGAAGGAAGGCACAAATTCCTTGGATAAAAAGGCTTCACCGGTGTCAAATCACACCTCCCCCTCCCCTCTTGCAGGGTCGAACATCAGTTATGATCAGTTATAATACATGGGAAAATGCATTATCTTTCTTCACAGTTCTTATTCCCGTAACCTTTCCTTTCCAATTTAGGTCTGGTCTGGGACAGGGGTGCGGAGGCGATTATCTCTAGAATTATTAGCAAGTATTGAAAGATACAAGTCATGTTCAACACACTGCAGGCTGCCTCCTAGCATGGACAAATTAAAGCTGTCATAAGAACATAAGAAAGAAGGAACACTGCAGCAGGCCTACTGGCCCATGCGAGGCAGGTCCATTTCTCCCACCGACTTAAGCCAATGCTTTGACCTGTTCAGGTCATGTATCATGTCGAATTTGGTTTCCATTGCGGATTTAATTCCCGAAATATATATATTATTCAACATTATTCACCATTTAAGAGCTCTTCATATATGCGATAAATATAAATATAAATATATTAAGTTGAACATTATACAAATAACATACCTATTCAACGAACGTAAAGCACACATATACAATGAATTAAGATAAAACTTGATTCAACTGACTTACAATAAATGCAAAAACTTGATAGTCTCCAAGGAAAGCGTCTTGATGTTAGTGAGGGGTTCGTTAGTTAAGGTTTTGGAGCTGTTCTCTGGATCAAACCTTGTTACCTCCACCAGGGCCACCCCCGGATCACCACCAGGGCTACATACCCCCGATCACCACCAGGCTTACACTCACCCCAGAGCACCACCAGGGCTACATACCTCCGATCACCACCAGGGCTACATACCCCCGATCACCACCAGGGCTACATACCCCCGATCACCACCAGGGCTACATACCCCCGATCACCACCAGGGCTACATACCCCCGATCACCACCAGGGCTACATACACGATCACCTCCAGGGCTACATACCCCCGATCACCACCAGGGCTACATACACGATCACCTCCAGGGCTACATACCCCCGATCACCACCAGGGCTACGTACCCCCGATCACCACCAGGGCTACATACCCCCGATCACCACAAGGCTTACACTCACCCCAGAGCACCACCAGATCCAACCCCCGATCACCACCAGGCCCAACCCCGATCACCACCAGGGCCAACCCCGATCACCACCAGGGCCAACCCCCGATCACCACCAGTGCCAACCCCCGATTACCACCAAGCTTACACTCACCCCAGAGCACCACCAGGGCTACATACCCCCGATCACCACCAGGCTTACACTCACCTCAGAGCACCACCAGGCTCACACCCAGAGAACCACCAGGGCCACAATCACCCCAGAGGACCACTCGCCCCAGAGAATCACCAGGGCCACACCCTGGATTCAGACCACCACCAGCGCCGCACTCTACATCCTAGAGCATCACCAGGGCCACACCCTACATTCTAGAGCATCATCAGGGCCACACCCTACATCCTAGAGCATCACCTGGGCCACACCTGGATCCATCACCACTAGGACCATCCATGGCCCCTACATCACTACATCCAAACCCAGGACCCCTACCTGGCCACACCCTGGTCTGTAGACAACTACTATGGCCACATCCCGGTTCCAAGAGCACCACAAGGCCAGACTATATGGCATTAAGGCCCCACTGGGCCATTAGGGCCACACCGAGATTTTAGAACCACATTAGACCATGAGAACCACTCCCTTGCCCCTACAGCATCACCGGGCCATACCAGTTCATTAAACCATACCCCGGATTATTAGGGCCACATCCCGGGCCATTAGTGACATTCTGGGCCATTTGGACATAATTCTGGTACTTGACATATCTAATGCACTTATAAAAACGCAAATTATTCAAAGCTGATATTGCAAATTATTCCAGCTGATATTGCATTGGGAATAGGTTTATTTTCACGGGGAAGCGATAAACCCGTATGTGCATTTGGAATGGGGTCAGGGATACTTTTGTAAAATATTTGGTACTCACAGTTTAGGTCTTTTGCTTTTTTTACCTTCAAATATTAAGGCTTTCATATGTAGTGATTTTCTTATTTACAACTGAGAGAAACTCATTATAAAGTGCGACACATTCATATCACAACAGCTTTCACGCTGCGTCAGCCGCTGTCACGTATTTTTACTAAGATTATAGTAACATTGTTCACTTAGTTCAAGTGGAAGCAGTAAGGCAGTGTCAGGAGAGGTGGGCGAGGCAACACTCCCCTCACGGTGTCTAGTAATATACTGGCCATGTGAGTCACTCCCTCAGAGATCACTGCTCGCTCCCTCACACAACTCAACTTCTCGTACACCAAAACAATCTTACTCAAAATATTAATAAGGATACATAGCGAAATTATCTTTTGAGTTTCTTCTATAACCTGTTTGTAAAAAAACTGCATATTTAATTAGTATAAAGTATGCATGACGACAATTTAGAGAAATCCTGTGTTTTATACTGGAACTCAAACACTGATTGTTTGTGAAATTAATTGAAGTTTAAATGTTTAAAACTTAATTAAAAGTTTATATGAGCAGAATATATGAATGAGCAGTTACTAAGATAATAACTAAGCAACAAGAGGGGACCCCAGGAGAAATAGCTGACATATGTTTGACTTTACTGGGTTATCCTAGGTTCAGTTCTGCATAATATGTCATACATGACCATTGCAAAATAATTAAAGTAATGTGTGAAAATTAAACTTATAAAGCAATTGGTGAGCTTTTTTATCGTGCGTCTGGTACGTAGAGGGTAGGGTGGGGTGGAGGGTGAGAGCACCAATGTTAAGGCAGACGCTGCTGGGCAGCCATCATGGACGGTGGTTTGTGTCACTGCTGCTCATGTTCCTCATGCTCGCTTACCTTGTCACTAAGTAATCATGCAGCTCTGTACATTAGGAGAACTGTGTTAGCTTCTTGTAACTCTCTAAGTGTTTAAAGGGCGTTACGCTGTCACATCCGGTAAGAATGGCATCTGGGGGCACACCACGTGGTTCCTGTCCTCAGGAACTTGCAGCCACAAAGGAAATACTTGAATAATCCTTGTTCCCAGTGAATTATATATAGATCACGAGGACAAGGAGCGGCAGCCATGACACACATGAATAGCGTGGGATAGAATTTCTATTCTCGCTGGCAGAGCTAAAAATAAACCCCATATCCTCAAATAGCAAGAAAATTTGACCGGATCTGAAAAAAATAGTATAAATAATTCCTGTTTTTAAAGGCATGGAGGGCATATATTAGGCCAGCGTGAAGGCTATGGTTACCCAGGTCAACGTCTCCAGTAATGCAGCCAAGAAAAGTGGCTGCTGGAGTGTGACCAGGACAGGAGGGTGACGCTGGTGACAAACATGAAATTAGGTTAGGAAAGTTGTGAGTGAAGTGAGGCAGAGAGAGTCCGTAGAGTCTTACACCTCACCAGGTCACTGACCTCTCAATCAAAACAACACTCTCCACCTCTTCTCTCATGTGATATATATATATATATATATATATATATATATATATATATATATATATATATATATATATATATATATATATATATATATAGTGTGTGATCTGTATACACCAGGTGTATACAGTGTGATCTGTATACACCAGGTGTATACAGTGTGTCATGTGTACACACCAGGTGTATACAGTGTGTCATGTGTATACACCAGGTGTATACAGTGTCATGTGTATACACCAGGTGTATACAGTGTGTCATGTGTATACACCAGGTGTATACAGTGTGTCATGTGTATACTCCAGGTGTATACAGTGTCATGTGTATACACCAGGTGTATACAGGTGTCATGTGTATACACCAGGTGTATACAGGTGTCATGTGTATACACCAGGTGTATACAGTGTGTCATGTGTATACACCAGGTGTATACAGTGTGTCATGTGTATACACCAGGTGTATACAGTGTGTCATGTGTATACACCAGGTGTATACAGTGTGTCATGTGTATACACCAGGTGTATACAGTGTGTCATGTGTATACACCAGGTGTATACAGTGTGTCATGTGTATACACCAGGTGTATACAGTGTGTCATGTGTATACACCAGGTGTATACAGTGTCATGTGTATACACCAGGTGTATACAGTGTGTCATGTGTATACACCAGGTGTATACAGTGTGTCATGTGTATACACCAGGTGTATACAGTGTGTCATGTGTATACACCAGGTGTATACAGTGTGTCATGTGTATACACCAGGTGTATACAGTGTGTCATGTGTATACACCAGGTGTATACAGTGTGTCATGTGTATACACCAGGTGTATACAGTGTGTCATGTGTATACACCAGGTGTATACAGTGTGTCATGTGTATACACCAGGTGTATACAGTGTAGTCATGTATACACCAGGTGTATACAGTGTGTCATGTGTATACACCAGGTGTATACAGTGTGTCATGTGTATACACCAGGTGTATACAGTGTGTCATGTGTATACACCAGGTGTATACAGTGTGTCATGTGTATACACCAGGTGTATACAGTGGGGTCATGTGTATACACCAGGTGTATACAGTGTGATGATCTACACCAGGTGTATAAGTGTGATACACCAGGTGTACAGTGTGATCTACACCAGGTGTATACAGTGTGTGATCTACACCAGGTGTATACAGTGTGTGTTACACCGGTGTATACAGTGTGTATCTACACCGGTGTATACAGTGTGTGATCTACACCGGGTGTATACAGTGTGTGATCTACACCGGGTGTATACAGTGTGTGATACACCGGTGTATACAGTGTGATCTACACCGGTGTATACAGTGTGTGATCTACACCGGTGTATACAGTGTGTGATCTACACCGGGTGTATACAGTGTGTGATCTACACCAGGTGTATACAGTGTGTGATCTACACCGGGTGTATACAGTGTGTGATCTACACCAGGTGTATACAGTGTGTGATCTACACCGGGTGTATACAGTGTGTGATCTACACCGGGTGTATACAGTGTGTGTATCTACACCGGTGTATACAGTGTGTGATCTACACCGGGTGTATACAGTGTGTGATCTACACCGGTGTATACAGTGTGTGATCTACACCGGGTGTATACAGTGTGTGATCTACACCGGGTGTATACAGTGTGTGATCTACACCGGTGTATACAGTGTGTGATCTACACCGGTGTATACAGTGTGTGATCTACACCGGTGTATACAGTGTGTCAGGATCAGTGTATCACACGGGTGTCAGTGTGATCTACACCGGGTGTATACAGTGTGTGATCTACACCGGGTGTATACAGTGTGTGATCTACACCGGGTGTATACAGTGTGTGATCTACACCGGGTGTATACAGTGTGTGATCTACACCGGGTGTATACAGTGTGTGATCTACACCGGGTGTATAGTACAGTCGTGTGATCTACACCGGTGTATACAGTGTGTGATCTACACCGGGTGTATACAGTGTGTGATCTACACCGGGTGTATACAGTGTGTGATCTACACCGGGTGTATACAGTGTGTGATCTACACCGGGTGTATACAGTGTGTGATCTACACCGGGTGTATACAGTGTGTGATCTACACCGGGTGTATACAGTGTGTGATCTACACCGGGTGTATACAGTGTGTGATCTACACCGGGTGTATACAGTGTGATCTACACCGGTGTATACAGTGTGTGATCTACACCGGGTGTATACAGTGTGTGATCTACACCGGTGATCAGTGTGTGATCTACACGGTGTATACATGTGGATCTACACCGGGTGTATACATGGTGATCACACCGGGTGTATACAGTGTGATCCATCTACCGGTGTATACAGTGTGTGATCTACACCGGTGTATACAGTGTGTGATCTACACCGGGTGTATACAGTGTGTGATCTACACCGGTGTATACAGTGTGTGATCTACACCGGGTGTATACAGTGTGTGATCTACACCGGGTGTATACAGTGTGTGATCTACACCGGGTGTATACAGTGTGTGATCTACACCGGGTGTATACAGTGTGTGATCTACACCGGGTGTATATAGTGTGTGATCTATACCAGGTGTATACACTGTGTGATCTACACCGGGTGTATACACATTGTGATCTACACCGGGTGTATACACTGTGATCTACACCGGGTGTATACACTGATCTACACCAGGTGTATACACTGTGTGGTGGCACACACCAGTTGTATACAGTGTGTGGTGACATACACCAGGTGTATATAGTGTGTGGTGATATATACTAGGTGTATACAGTGTGGTGATATACACCAGGTGTATACAGTGTGTGGTGACATACACCAGGTGTATACAGTGTGTGGTGATATACACCAGGTGTATACAGTGTGTGGTGATATACACCAGGTGTATACAGTGTGTGGTATACGTATAGCTGCAGCAGCACTGCTGTTGTATTCCACCTTGAAAACTTCCTCTTGTGTTTGTAAATTTCCATTGGTTATAACATTGCTTCACTGTAACCATTGCAGTGGTGAACCACTCCGAAAATAACAATTTACTAACACACCCTCGCTTCCACTTTCCATGTATCAGAACTCTTCCCTATGAGGATAGACTGAGGCCCTGAGTCTGCACTCTCTAGAAAGGCGTAGAATTAGGGGGGATATGATTGTGGTGTATAAATGGAAAACAGGAATAAATAAAGGGGATGTAAATAGCGTGCTAAAAATATCTAGCGTAGACAGGACTCGCAGCAATGACTTTAAGTTGGAAAAATTCAGATTCAGGAAGGATATAGGAAAGCATTGGTTTGGTAATAGAGTTGTGGATGAGTGGAACAAACTCCCGAGTACAGTTATAGAGGCTAAAACGTTGTGTAGTTTTAAAAATAGGTTAGATAAATACATGAGTGGGTGTGGGTGGGTGTGAGTTGGACCTGACTAGCTTGTGCTACTAGGTCAGATGCCGTGTTCCTTAAGTGAATGTGACCTGACAAGACTAGGTTGGGGCATTGGCTGAAGCCGGTAGGAGACTTGGACCTGCCTCGCATGGACCAGTAAGCCTGCTGCAGTGTTCTTTCTTTCTTATGTTTCTTATGTTCTTATGTTCTCTGTTTACAATTGTGGTTTCTGGTTATCTCTTTGTAACTACAATTATTCTCTCATGACCTTATAAGCGGTTATCTCTTCTCTTCCTGTTCTCAGCCTTTTATCATAGGTCGTATTTATGTTTTTAATTCTGGTAGACATATTGTAGTTTTTCTTTGGAACTTTTCTTAAGGTGTGGGGACCCCGACTGTTGAAAATATTAAAAAAACAATGACATGTGTATCTCTACTGTCTCTCTCAGGGGTTCACAGTCGTTTGTTATCTGTTTCAAAATCAATGTTTGTTGTAGTAGTGATCTTAGTTATTACCACCTCTCGTTCTCTGTCTCTGTCTGTTTCTCTCTCTCTCTGTCTGTCTGTCTGTCTCTGTCTCTGTCTCTGTCTCTTCTGTCTCTCTGTCTCTCTGTCTCTCTCTCTCTCTCTCTCTCTCTCTCTCTCTCTCTCTCTCTCTCTCTCTCTCTCTCTCTCTCTCTTTCTCTCTCTTCATGGATTTTTGTTATATATGTATCTTCTGTTATAGCTTTATATTCTTCTAGTTCTCCATGTCATTCTCAGAGCTTTTGTTAACATCATTTAAAAGTGTTCCTTCTTTCTTATGTTCTTAAAATACTGTGAGCTAGTTGTTATCTTTTTGTTGGCTGGACCAGCATAACAATCTTCTATATCAGTTGTGTACTCTTCTAAGCTTCATACTTATCTTCCATTGTTCTCTAGTTTATCTTCTCTTTATTCACGGGTTATCTTAGTGTCATCTTCGTGTATTCTTCTGAAACTAAAGTATTTTTATTTTGTCTTTCAAAGTTCCTTTACTTTATTTAATCTTTCAATCAGTCATTCCTTACGTCATCTTTGGTTCTCTACCTCGCCTGCTGTCTCTCTCTCTGACTGAAGAAGACTATTTTGTAGGCGAAACGACGATTTTGTGCAGATTTTGTCAGTCTGTCGTCCCCTCGCTGTATTTATTTTCTCCATCCAAGGTGGAGTAGTGTTAGTTACCATTTTGTCCTAGGCACATGTCGATTAGACACTAGGCCTGTTGTATGTATGTGTGTGTAACGAAACACTTCGAAATGTTTCTGCCCCACCGGGAATTGAACCCGGGCCCTCCGTGCGTGAAGCGAGAGCTTTACCCACTAGGTTGCAGGAGTCGAGACTCAGCTCCTGTGTGTGTGTGAGGTAGTCTAGCTCTGGCTGACGACCAACTCACATGATAACAACACTGTCAGCTGACACATCAGCAATAATGATGCCTCCTCAACGCTAGCTCAGTAACGAGAAGAGAAGAAATAGAAGTAGAATAAGAAGTGGTAGTAGTAGTAGTAGTAGTAGTAGTAGTAGTAGTAGTAGTAGTAGTAGCCAACCAGTCACCCGCGACTACATCACAACCTAAATTCACAAACTCACAAGTCCAGTGGAAACCTGATGCTATAACTAACCTTGCCCCCAAGCAACTTGTTCCTGCACTCCACTCAACACATCATCAGGAGCTTGCAATGTTGCAGAAAAGAGGAGGAATTCCAAGCAAATACTATCAGAGGAAGCGCCTTTGCAAAGGTGCTTCCTGTGATAGTATTTGCTTGGACCTCCTCTTCTTTTCTGCAACATTGCAAGCTCCTGATGTGTGTTGATTGTAACAGGAAAGGCTTAGAGCTATCATTCAACTCCCCGTGGTTTTTATATATATATATATATATATATATATATATATATATATATATATATATATATATATATATATATATATATATATATATATATATATATATAGTCTCGGAGCTGATTCCAGTTCCTCGCAGGCTCTGTACTTGTGCATTAGTGACCTTGGTACTAACTTAGTGACTTGTGGGTCACTCACTCAGTCTGCTGAAGTCAGTTCCTCGCAGGCTTGGCCTCATTGGTCACTTACCGCATACTAAGAGTCTTATGATATGACACAAGTGTCGTGGAACGTAAGGGTGTCAGGTAACCCGGTGTTTAATATCGATGAACGGTGCAGGCGTGTCGTGGATGTACCACGGCGTGTTATGACACGTGCAGGCATGTCGTGGATGTGCACGGGACGGTGTGTTATGACACGGTGCAAGGCAGTGTCGTGGATGTCCACGGGACGGTGTGTTATGACACGGTGCAACAGTTCTGGATGTACGACGGTGTATGAACGTCAAGCAGTGTCGTGGATGTGCCGGAGTGTGTTATGACAGTGCAGCAGTGTCGTGATGTGCCACGGAGACGGTTGACTAAGGCATGTCGTGATGTGCCACAGACGTGTGTTATGATACGTCAGGCAGTGTCGTGGATGTGCACGACAGTGTGTTATGACACGGTGCAAAGGCAGTGTCGTGGATGTGCCACGGAGACGGTGTGTTATGACACGGTGCAAAGGCAGTGTCGTGGATGTGCCACGGAGACGGTGTGTTATGACACGGTGCAAAGGCAGTGTCGTGGATGTGCCACGGAGACGGTGTGTTATGACACGGAGAATAGGTGGTGTCATGGGACACTAAGATGGAGTGTCATAACACAGGGATAAGAAAATGTCATGTATGACACTGAGATAGGCAGTGTCGTGTGACACTATAGGGTCATGACTATTTAATTTGTAATTGGTATTTGATTGAAAAATAGTGTTTTAAATGTATGTTAATTTGTATGTGATATATATACCAAAGAGAAGATTAGCAGTTAGACTCCTTATTTTTATGCCAAATAATCTTAATTATTAGTAAAGAATATAAATATTAGTGATGTTTTCTGATCCAGAATTATTATATCTTATGTTACAACACTGGTAACACTGGTAACACTGGTAACACTGGTAACAGGTCAATTAAGAGAATAAATAATCTGTAACTCTACATGTTTGTGGAGATGTTACTTACCTAAAATATATTAGGCTAAATTAAATTGCGCTTGTTATAATAAGGTTAGGTAAGTTTTCTAAAGTTCTTTTGGTACAAAATTATTAATTTTTACATTAACATAAATGAAAAATATATCTTTAAACGTATAAGAGAAAATTTTAGAAGGGACTTAATTTTAAACGAGTTCTTGCTAAGTGAACAGTTTTACCTCTTCGAACCAGCCGAGCTGTGGTTCGTATGCTCTGATCCACCGGGAGGCCTGGTCACAGACCGGGCCGCAGGGGCGGTGATCCCCGGAATGCCCTCCAAGTAACTGTCCATGAGTGTATATAGCTGTCACACTGACGCTTTAAATCACTCGGCTACAGATGCCTCATAACGTTAGGTAGCTTGTGGGATGGAAAGTTATGTTTCTCTTAACACTAGACACGTCAGTTAATCTCAAGCATGACCTCACACGGTGTGACCCTCCAGCACGTGGAACTGATGTGTGAACCTCCAGCACATGGAACTGATGTGTGAACCTCCAGCACGTGGAACTGATGTGTGAACCTCCAGCACGTGGAACTGATGTGTGAACCTCCAGCACGTGGAACAGATGTGTGAACCTCCAGCACGTGGAACAGATGTGTGAACCTCCAGCACGTGGAACAGATGTGTGAACCTCCAGCACGTGGAACAGATGTGTGAACCTCCTGCATTTTCAGCCGTTAGATCAAGGCAAAACAAAGAGGCGAGGCAGTGGTGGAGGGAGAGTCGGTGGGAGGTAGGATAAAGGAGGTTAGGGAGAGGGCGGTTGTGGCTCCAGGGGTAGAGAAAGGGATGGTGGGAGGGAAGGAAGGTGGGAGGGGAAGACTAGCAGCACTAAATAGTGGTTCGGAAATTACACCAAGGTTGGGGTCCGCCATAACATCTCGCTGGACAAAGAAGCAAACTTGTATATGTGTGTAGATTACCATAACCCAAAGAGTCAGGCAATATGACTTATTGCCACTGAGGTCCTTGTAATAACTTATTATTTAAACCTTAAATGTTAGAGCAGGTAAGAAACTCAACTGTGTGAAAAACATTTACAATAAAAGGCGATATACTAGGAATAAGGTTAACTGAGTTATTTATATCTTAACCAAGACTGGCAAATTGAAGCCAGTCCGTTAGTAAGTTTAGGTGCAAGTACACATAAATACTTACACAAACTACCATATATAGTAACATATGTGAAAATTACCTAGGATAACCCCCCAAAAAGTCAAACAAAGTGACATATTTCTATTAGGGTCCGGTCGGATTCTCTCTCTCATTCTTTCCGATTTATTTCCCTGAGTTGTGGTATATTACCATTGGCCAGGACAATGGAACATGGAGAAGAAAGGGCGTTCATTACCACTACCATAGATATATATTAACCATTAGTATTATTATTCCTCTCAGATGAGTTCGCTTCCATCAGTCTTCGTTGGGAGGGACGGTGAAAGACACGTCCAGCTCCTGGGTATCTATATCTGGTAGACGTTTCGCCCACCAGGAGGCTTTGATGGAAACAGACATAAATGCAGTGTAATGAGATTCTTTATTGAGAACGTTTCTCCTACGTGGTTGTCAATAATGTCATTACACGGCATCTGACTCCCTTTCCATCATGTATTTCACAACCATTTCTCCCCAGGGGGCTCTGATGGCCCACCTGCCTGGCGAAACGAGTCACAAATAGAAACTCCAGTTCGTCCCATGGAGCTGAACTCTCCTGACGAACCTTACCTAACCTAACCTTCTCCAGGCTGAGGGACTGACCACCTCAAATATTTTTTCTCCAAGGATGATGGACTGATCACGTCATATTCACTACACTACTACGCCTGTTACCTCTTCACATATATCTTAGTCATTAACTTGTCGGTATACCATAGCTTTCCTCCAGTCGAGGGACAGTCACAAGGAGAATCACATTAGGAATTAAATACGTAAACATAGTAGCCAGAGCCACAATATTATGGTGTGAAATAAGTCACTTGAGAGGGTAACCCACTCTTTTTGGGGGCCTAAAAATAATGTCCTTAAAAATTATTATTATTACCATTATTGTATTGTATTATTATTACCTGCATTGAATTGTATTATTTCGCAATTTCACAAACTAAGTCAACTCATTGTTTTGTAACGAGTCAATAACAATTGCACCTTGACTATTAATTATTATAACTTGCTGTTTATGTCTGGTAGCAGATTTATGTCGCAAGTTTTAATACCAAACTAAGTTTGTTCTAAATTCTATTCATCCTTTGCGCTTTCTATCAGGGGGTTGTTACGAGGGTCAACGCCCCCACGACCCGGTCCTCGACCAGGCCTCGTGGTGGATTAGGTCCTGATCAACGAGGTTGTTACTGCTGGCTACACGTAAACCAACGTACGAACCACAGCCCGGCTGGTCAGGTACTGACTTCAGGTGTTTGTCTAGTTCCCTCTTGAAGACAACCAGGGGTCTTGAACACAGCCAGGGGTCTTGCAGACAACCAGGGGTCTTGAAGACAACCAGGGGTCTTGAACACAGCCAGGGGGTCTTGAACACAGCCAGGGGTCTTGAACACAGCCAGGGGTCTTGAACACAGCCAGGGGTCTTGAACACAGCCAGGAGTCTTGAAAACAGCCAGGGGATCTTGAACACAGCCAGGGGGAATATTATGGGAGGCTGTTGAACAGTCTTGGACCCCTGACACTTATTGTGTTATCTCTCAGTGTACTCAAGACACTCTTGCTTTTCATTGGAGGACGTTATATACGTTATATACATCATTAACAACAGGTACATCACTAACAACAGGTACATCACTAACAACAGGTTCATCACTAACAACAGGTACATCACTAACAACAGGTTCATCACTAACAACAGGTACATCACTAACAACAGGTACATCACTAACAACAGGTACATCACTAACAACAGGTACATCACTAACAACAGGTACATCACTAACAACAGGTACATCACTAACAACAGGTACATCACTAACAACAGGTACATCACTAACAACAGGTTCATCACTAACAACAGGTACATCACTAACAACAGGTTCATCACTAACAACAGGTTCATCAATAACAACAGGTACATCAATAACAACAGGTACATCACTAACAACAGGTACATCACTAACAACAGGTACATCACTAACAACAGGTTCATCACTAACAACAGGTTCATCAATAACAACAGGTACATCACTAATAACAGGTACATCAATAACAACAGGTACATCACTAACAACAGGTACATTACTAACAACAGGTACATCACTAACAACAGGTTCATCACTAACAACAGGTACATCACTAACAACAGGTACATCAATAACAACAGGTACATCAATAACAACAGGTACATCAATAACAACAGGTACATCAATAACAACAGGTACATCAATAACAACAGGTACATCAATAACAACAGGTACATCACTAACAGGTACATCACTAACAACAGGTTCATCACTAACAACAGGTACATCACTAACAACAGGTTCATCACTAACAACAGGTTCATCAATAACAACAGGTACATCACTAACAACAGGTTCATCACTAACAACAGGTACATCACTAACAACAGGTACATCACTAACAACAGGTACATCACTAACAACAGGTACATCACTAACAACAGGTACATCACTAACAACAGGTACATCACTAACAACAGGTACATCACTAACAACAGGTACATCACTAACAACAGGTTCATCACTAACAACAGGTACATCACTAACAACAGGTTCATCACTAACAACAGGTTCATCAATAACAACAGGTACATCAATAACAACAGGTACATCACTAACAACAGGTACATCACTAACAACAGGTACATCACTAACAACAGGTTCATCACTAACAACAGGTTCATCAATAACAACAGGTACATCACTAACAACAGGTACATCAATAACAACAGGTACATCACTAACAACAGGTACATCACTAACAACAGGTACATCACTAACAACAGGTACATCACTAACAACAGGTTCATCACTAACAACAGGTACATCACTAACAACAGGTACATCAATAACAACAGGTACATCAATAACAACAGGTACATCAATAACAACACGTACATCAATAACAACAGGTACATTAATAACAACAGGTACATCAATAACAACAGGTACATCACTAACAGGTACATCACTAACAACAGGTTCATCACTAACAACAGGTACATCACTAACAACAGGTTCATCACTAACAACAGGTTCATCAATAACAACAGGTACATCAATAACAACAGGTACATCAATAACAGGTACATCACTAACAACAGGTACATCACTATCAACAGGTACATCAATAACAACAGGTTCATCAATAACAACAGGTACATCACTAACAACAGGTACATCAATAACAACAGGTACATCACTAACAACAGGTACATCAATAACAACAGGTACATCAATAACAACAGGTACATCAATAACAACAGGTACATCACTAACAGGTACATCACTAACAACAGGTTCATCAATAACAACAGGTACATCACTAACAACAGGTTCATCACTAACAACAGGTTCATCAATAACAACAGGTACATCAATAACAACAGGTACATCAATACCAACAGGTACATCAATAACAACAGGTACATCAATAACAACAGGTACATCAATAACAACAGGTACATCACTAACAACAGGTACATCACTAACAACAGGTTCATCACTAACAACAGATACATCACTAACAACAGGTTCATCACTAACAACAGGTTCATCAATAACAACAGGTACATCACTAACAACAGGTACATCAATAACAACAGGTACATCACTAACAACAGGTACATCACTAACAACAGGTACATCACTAACAACAGGTACATCACTAACAACAGGTTCATCACTAACAACAGGTACATCACTAACAACAGGTACATCAATAACAACAGGTACATCAATAACAACAGGTACATCAATAACAACGGGTACATCACTAACAACAGGTACATCAATAACAACAGGTACATCAATAACAACAGGTACATCACTAACAACAGGTACATCACTAACAACAGGTTCATCACTAACAACAGGTACATCAATAACAACAGGTACATCAATAACAGGTACATCAATAACAACAGGTACATCACTAACAACAGGTACATCACTAACAACAGGTACATCACTAACAACAGGTACATCACTAACAACAGGTACATCTATAACAACAGGTACATCAATAACAACAGGTACATCACTAACAACAGGTACATCACTAACAACAGGTTCATCACTAACAACAGGTACATCAATAACAACAGGTACATCACTAACAGGTACATCACTAACAACAGGTACATCACTAACAACAGGTACATCACTAACAACAGGTACATCACTAACAACAGGTACATCACTAACAACAGGTACATCACTAACAACAGGTACATCACTAACAACAGGTACATCACTAACAACAGGTACATCACTAACAACAGGTACATCAATAACAACAGGTACATCAATAACAACAGGTACATCAATAACAACAGGTACATCACTAACAACAGGTACATCAATAACAACAGGTACATCACTAACAACAGGTACATCACTAACAACAGGTACATCACTAACAACAGGTACATCACTAACAACTGGTACATCAATAACAACAGGTACATCAATAACAACAGGTACATCAATAACAACAGGTACATCAATAACAACAGGTACATCAATAACAACAGGTACATCAATAACAACAGGTACATCACTAACAACAGGTACATCACTAACAACAGGTACATCAATAACAACAGGTACATCAATAACAACAGGTACATCAATAACAACAGGTACATCAATAACAACAGGTACATCAATAACAACAGGTACATCACTAACAACAGGTACATCAATAACAACAGGTACATCACTAACAACAGGTACATCACTAACAACAGGTACATCTCTAACAACAGGTACATCACTAACAACTGGTACATCAATAACAACAGGTACATCAATAACAACATGTACATCAATAACAACAGGTACATCACTAACAACAGTTACATCAATAACAACAGGTACATCAATAACAACAGGTACATCACTAACAACAGGTACATCACTAACAACAGGTACATCACTAACAACAGGTACATCAATAACAACAGGTACATCAATAACAACAGGTACATCACAACTATGCTGGACAGGGCCACACAAGAGGCGGTGTTCTTCAATAACTGATGACAGGTAATTAACAGAAGGAAGATAAGAGCAACAGATAACAGAGGAACCAACAGAAGAGAGTTGTCACGCGGACCAGCCAGGTCAATGACTCTTGTGGGCGGACCTGGCCAGGTGTAGGAGGAGGAGGGGAAGGAAGAGGTGGAGGAGGAGGAGGGGAAGGAAGATCAGGAAGGAACGACATGGGAAGCGCAGAGTATAAATAAAGAACAAGTGAGAGAATACAAGCGCACTGATACCATTTTTACATTCAAGGAGAAGCGCTAAAGTTGCAGGGGCCACGCAGCGCCTAGGACGAGGGGAGGGGTTGGTAATCAAGTTTGATCCAGGGGGGAAAGAGAGTTCTGATCCCTTAGATCAGGAGCCCATCAACAGCATCAGGATTCTCCAGGGAGAGAACTGAGACAAGTGTACAGTAGGGAGGAGAAAGTTGACGGGGGGGGGGGAAATAGGGAGGGAGGGACCACATAGGCGCTCGTGGGTGAGGGAGGGACCACGTGGGCAGCCATGGGTGAGGGACTACGTGGGCAACCATGGGTGAGGGAGGGACCACGTGGGCAGCCATGGGTGAGGGAGGGACCACGTGGGCAGCCATGGGTGAGGGAGGGACCACGTGGGCAGCCATGGTGGAAGAGTTAAGGTGTGTAAAAGGAAGTTTATTTAGATACAAGTTCATACAAGTACAATTACCATACATAGTAACACATTGCAATACAATGTCAATGTAAGACACGCTACGGGGGATCTTTCAGGCGTCTCCGTGCGTCATCAGGAGCTAAGCAATGTTGCAAGAGTAGCAAGTTAGAATGAGAGGAACTTTTCTCAAGACTAAGTTAGCGTGGTGACGCCAGCAGTTCCTCTTGCATAGTAATATGTGTAAATTATCCACTACAATAACCCAAAAAAGTCGAAGTAATCAGAGTAAGAAGAAGTCTAGGCAATAAAACCTTGGATATCAGATTATAGGGAAGTATACCTGGAGGGGGGTTTCGGGGGTCAACGCCCCCGCGGTCTGGTCCATGACCAGGCCTCGTGGTAGATCAGGGCCTGATCAACCAGGCTGTTACTGCTGACCGCACATAAACCGACGTACGAACCACAGCCCGGTTGGTTAGGTACTGACTTTAGGTGCCTGTCCAGTGCCTTCTTGAAGACAGCCAGGGGTCTATTGGTAATCCCCGTTATGTATGCTGCACCGCCAGCCAAGTCTTACTTTCGGAGGAAGTGAATGTATTGAAATATTTGGGAATGGATATAGGGTCAAATGTATGCATGAAAGATGAGATGAATCAGAATAAACGAGGGACAAAGTGAAGTGTTGATGTGTCTGTGTAAAGTAAGATTATTATAAGTGAAGAAGAGGAATGTACCATAGTATAGTTGCGTCAACACTTGCGCATGAGTGTGAGGTATGGTGTTTGAATGTTGCAGCGAGGAGGAGGCAACAAGCAACTGCATAATCACACCGCAGTGTGAATATTATGCAGAGAATAAGAAGCTTAGAATTTAAAAGGCTGTATGAAGAGTGTACCTCAGAGACACAAGCGGCGGCTTGCATATGAGTTAGTGTTGTAAAAAAAAAAAAGAGGATCGGGTAAACAAACCACGGAACGGGCGGGGATTCAACCCATGGTGAGCGAGTCCTAGAACTCCCTCGCCATGGGATCAAACACCACCCATTTCCTGGTTTATTTACTATCGTATTATTACGATTTCGGTGAAAAATAGGTTGAATAAAATACTGTGCATAATCATGGGCTTACTGTACGCACACAAGTATCACCCATTTCTGTACAGTGTATCATGCGGAAATAAACTTTGATATATAAATATGAAGGAGGTTTTAAGTGGTAGAGGCTTAAGTATCCAGCAGGCATGTGTCATCGTGAAGATGAATTAGACACATGTGCAACATATGAGTATCTTTATAGTAGTCTTTATTGTGTCTACAGTAAAGACACCCAGATGCTGCATGTGTCTAATTCTTCATCTTGTCGACATTGTTCACCATATATGTGGCACATGTGTCATTATGTTGCATCGTCATGAGTGGAGACAAGTGGCTGTCGTGATTTGAAGTGCTGTTGGAGTGTGAGCAAGGTGACATCTATGGAAGGGTTCAGGGAAAGTGATTACTTTGATCTGAGTTGTGGATGTGGGTAGCAGAGTGCTTTCACTCTGACGGATGGATGGAAGAGTTGCCCTCCTGGGAA
The DNA here is from genome assembly GCA_009830355.1 of Cherax destructor. Taxonomy (NCBI): domain Eukaryota; kingdom Metazoa; phylum Arthropoda; class Malacostraca; order Decapoda; family Parastacidae; genus Cherax; species Cherax destructor. The sequence continues at coordinate 135,908 of WNWK01000978.1, forward strand.
AGCAGCTACTGTGTGAGAGATGGTGAATGTATTTTCTTGTTTGAATATGGCTGATGTGGTAAACAATACATAGATATATTAAAATTAGTATCCAGCTTCTGGTCCCCAGGCAGAGCAGCGTCAAGACTGACAGTGTTCCAGAGTTTTGACTAAATGATCACAGAGGAATAATCTGTGTGCAGTTTCTAGGTCGTCAGTTTCTCTCGCTTCTGAAGGAATTGTCATAGTGTAAGAGTATTTCAGTCTTGAGTACAAAGAGTACAAGAGAACTGAGAAGCTTCACCATTGGCTTAGTACCTCTTGTTTGAAGGATTTCAACTTTCTCTTTGATGCACAGATCATTGTTTTCTGCGGCGCCCGTGAAGATTTACCCGTGATCCCTGTATCACGTCTGTGACCGGCTTCGAGGGCTGGTCAACCAAGCTGTTATTACTAGCAGCCAGCAGACCAACACGGTCATCACAGCCTGATTGAACAGGCACTTACACTGGTAACAATGCAAGTATCAACGTGTGTTCTGGCAATATTTGTGATGTTTGTTGTCAGCAGATTAAATAGCGTTTGGTCACGGATGTTGACACAGTGCTCTCTAATTTGTATATCACACCCCCTTCCTTTTCCTCCCTCATTTGTCACTCCAGTTATTTGTTGTGGTAGTGCGCAGACGGTGTGTTTTATCACGTATCTCTCTCTTCTTCTTCTATGCCCAAACATTCTAAATGCTCTGAGGAGTCCCTAGCAATTTATATGTTTTTATTAATTCTATACTGGCAGTAAACGACCTCTGTACATTTTGCAGTCGTGAGTGTCGTGCTTGCAATGTGTCGTGCTTGCAAGGTGTCGTGCTTGCAAGGTGCTACCAGACGCCACAATATATCAGATGTGAAAGCACAGACGACTTGAATAGAAACATCACTGGCATTGTCACTTTTGTTGTGAAGGATCTCATTATGCACCCTGACACTTTTTCTGGCCTTTGCTGCATTTCTCATATTGTGTTGTCTAAACAACAGCTCCTCTGGCTATTATTATCGAGTCTTTTACAAGTTTCTTTCGTTCTATGAGATGGTCTCTCTGCGTGGCGTATCCTGTCTTGGTATTGAGGTCTTCATTCTTTCCAGATGTAAACAATTGGAATTTGTCACCACTGAACTTTATGCCATTTTCATTTGCCCTCTGGAAGACTTTTTTGATATCTGTTTTGTGATTGTTCCGTCTTGTGAGACGATCATGTGAACGATACAACAATTGTAATATCGTCTGTCAAGATTGATGGGAAGCCGTGATTGGTCCTCACAGGGAACATAATAATGGTACACAGTAGTAGTCACAGTACCGACACGTTCATAAAACACAGGTGCAACAGTTAGGTATCTTTATTCTGAAACGTTTCGCCCACACAGTAGGCTTCTTCAGTCGAGTACGGAAGAGATAGCAGAAGCAGTAGAGATGTGAAGACTATGTCATTAGTCCATCAGCCTTGAAGACGTAGTTTTGAGGCGGTCAGTCCCTCCATGGAGTTTTGACTATAGAGCAGAATTCTTCTCCAGCCTGAGGGACTGATCACCTCAAAACCACGTCTTCAAGGGTGATAGACTGATGACATCGTCTTCACATCTCTACTGCTTCTCTCACCTCCTCTGTACTCGACTGAAGAAACCTACTGTGTGGGCGAAACGTTTCAGAATAAAGACACCTAAATGTTACACACATATATCTTACTTATAAGTCCTCGTAGCACATCGAGTCCTGGATTAATTACAGGACGAGACTATATACAAAATGACTCTGAAATCTAACAGATATAAATACACACAATAATTTTATATGACAAAACACAGGAACAGAGGGACTAGCTGTGCATGTATGTGGGCCACAAGTATTGACGATCTGTGTTGAAGATGTGGAACGTCATTCTTCAAGTAACAAGAGTCGTTAAGGTTTACTCAGGAACGAAATCGTACTTCGTTATCCCTACGTAATGAGTAGATGCATTATCAGAGTTAAAACGAATGAACGATGATTGGTGCAGCTGGTGTATACGAAATTCCGTGTAAATATTGTGACCAGTCACAGATGTAAACACACAAGGGGTCACAATTGGAAGCTGAAGACTCAGATAAGTTACAGGGATGTTATGAAGTATTTCTTCAGCCAAAGAGTTGTCAGGATGTGGAACAATCTGAGTGATGTAGTGGAGGCAGGATCCATAGATAGCTTTAAGAAGAGGTATGATAAAGCTCATAGAGCAGGGAGAAAGTGGACCTAGTAGCGACCAGTGAAGAGTCGGGGCCAGAAACTGTGAATCGACCCTTCTAACTAAAATTAGGTGAGTACAGGTAGAAGAATAAGCAGAAGGATGGGCAAGGGGCTCTAACCGCTGTCCGTAAATAGACAGTCTCTCGTCTACCTTTCTCTTTATTCATGGACACTTGTTTAGTATAGGTAGAAATTTGCCTGTTACAAGCAGTTGTGAGGGACTGATCACCTTGAAACTACTTCTACTGTTCGCCGGTATTCCACTGAAGAAGCCCGGGGTGCAGGCGAAACGTTTCGGCAGTTAAGATACTCAGGTGTTGCACATGTGTCTTATTCATCAATAAAGACACCTAAGTGTTGCACATGTGTCTTATTGCACAGGAGTGTTACACAGCAGTGTCAGTCCTGGTGTAGTGTTACACTGCAGTGTCAGTCCTGGTGTAGTGTTACACTGCAGTGTCAGTCCTGGTGTAGTGTTACACTGCAGTGTCAGTCCTGGTGTAGTGTTACACAGCAGTGTCAGTCCTGGTGTAGTGTTACACGCAGTGTCAGTCCTGGTGTAGTGTTACACTTCAGTGTCAGTCCTGGTGTAGTGTTACACAGCAGTGTCAGTCCTGGTGTAGTGTTACACTGCAGTGTAAGTCCTGGTGTAGTGTTACACAGCAGTGTCAGTCCTGGTGTAGTGTTACACTGCAGTGTCAGTCCTGGTGTAGTGTTACACAGCAGTGTCAGTCCTGGTGTAGTGTTACACAGCAGTGTCAGTCCTGGTGTAGTGTTACACTGCAGTGTCAGTCCTGGTGTAGTGTTACACAGCAGTGTCAGTCCTGGTGTAGTGTTACACTGCAGTGTCAGTCCTGGTGTAGTGTTACACAGCAGTGTCAGTCCTGGTGTAGTGTTACACTGCAGTGTCAGTCCTGGTGTAGTGTTACACTGCAGTGTCAGTCCTGGTGTAGTGTTACACAGCAGTGTCAGTCCTGGTGTAGTGTTACACTGCAGTGTCAGTCCTGGTGTAGTGTTACACTGCAGTGTCAGTCCTGGTGTAGTGTTACACGCAGTGTCAGTCCTGGTGTAGTGTTACACGCAGTGTCAGTCCTGGTGTAGTGTTACACAGCAGTGTCAGTCTGGTGTAGTGTTACACAGCAGTGTCAGTCCTGGTGTAGTGTTACACTGCAGTGTCAGTCCTGGTGTAGTGTTACACAGCAGTGTCAGTCCTGGTGTAGTGTTACACTGCAGTGTCAGTCCTGGTGTAGTGTTACACTGCAGTGTCAGTCCTGGTGTAGTGTTACACTGCAGTGTCAGTCCTGGTGTAGTGTTACACTGCAGTGTCAGTCCTGGTGTAGTGTTACACAGCAGTGTCAGTCCTGGTGTAGTGTTACACAGCAGTGTCAGTCCTGGTGTAGTGTTATACTGAAGTGTCAGTCCTGGTGTAGTGTTACACTGCAGTGTCAGTCCTGGTGTAGTGTTACACTGCAGTGTCAGTCCTGGTGTAGTGTTACACTGTAGTGTCAGTCCTGGTGTAGTGTTACACTGCAGTGTCAGTTCTGGTGTAGTGTTACACAGCAGTGTCAGTCCTGGTGTAGTGTTACACTGTAGTGTCAGTCCTTGTGTAGTGTTACACTGCAGTGTCAGTCCTGGTGTAGTGTTACACAGCAGTGTCAGTCCTGGTGTAGTGTTACACTGCAGTGTCAGTCCTGGTGTAGTGTTACACTGCAGTGTCAGTCCTGGTGTAGTGTTACACTGCAGTGTCAGTCCTGGTGTAGTGTTACACTGCAGTGTCAGTCCTGGTGTAGTGTTACACTGCAGTGTCAGTCCTGGTGTAGTGTTCACAGCAGTGTCAGTCCTGGTGTAGTGTTACACGCAGTGTCAGTCCTGGTGTAGTGTTACACGCAGTGTCAGTCCTGGTGTAGTGTTACACTGCAGTGTCAGTCCTGGTGTAGTGTTACACTGCAGTGTCAGTCCTGGTGTAGTGTTACACTGCAGTGTCAGTCCTGGTGTAGTGTTACACTGCAGTGTCAGTCCTGGTGTAGTGTTACACTGCAGTGTCAGTCCTGGTGTAGTGTTACACAGCAGTGTCAGTCCTGGTGTAGTGTTACACTGCAGTGTCAGTCCTGGTGTAGTGTTACACAGCAGTGTCAGTCCTGGTGTAGTGTTACACTGCAGTGTCAGTCCTGGTGTAGTGTTACACTGCAGTGTCAGTCCTGGTGTAGTGTTACACTGCAGTGTCAGTCCTGGTGTAGTGTTACACTGCAGTGTCAGTCCTGGTGTAGTGTTACACTGCAGTGTCAGTCCTGGTGTAGTGTTACACTGCAGTGTCAGTCCTGGTGTAGTGTTACACAGCAGTGTCAGTCCTGGTGTAGTGTTACACTGCAGTGTCAGTCCTGGTGTAGTGTTGCACTGCAGTGTCAGTCCAGCGTGCGTGTGTATGGTGTCTGTGTGTTACCCAGTGTCTCCTGGGTTACCCAGTGTCAGCCTGTGAGGTTACTGCGTTCAGCCTGGGTGTACAGCATGTCGTCCTGTGTAGTGCCAGGTGTCGTCCGTAGTGTTCACGCAGGCAGCCTGTGTCCGGGTGTGTTTTGTTGTACACCTGCTTATAGGCATTGTCCTGTGTGTGTGTGTGTGTGAGAGTGTGTAGGGGTGTGTATGGGGGTGTTTAACCCCCATACCTCCCCATACCTCCCCATACCACCCCATACCTCCCCATACCTCCCAAATCCTCTACCTTGGCTAAGTCAACATGTGAAAGGTTTCTTACTGCCACTCAGGTACTGCCACTCAGGTACTGTCTCACTCAGGTACTGTCTCACTCAGGTACTGTCTCACTCAGGTACTGTCCCACGCAGGCATTGCCCCACTTAGGTATTGTCCCACTCAGGTACTGTCCCACTCAGGCACTGTCCCACTTAGGTATTGTCCCACTCAGGTACTGCCACACTCAGGCACTGTCCCACTTAGGTATTGTCCCACTCAGGTACTGCCCCACTCAGGCAGTGTCCCACTTAGGTATTGTCCCACTCAGGTACTGCCCCACTCAGGTACTGCCCTACTCAGGTACTGTCCCATTGAGGTACTGACACACTCAGATACTGTCCCACTCAAGTACTGCCACACTCAGATACTGTCCCACTCAAGTACTGCCACACTGAGGTACTGCCAAACTCAGTTACTGTCCCACTGAGGTACTGCCACACTCAGTTACTGTCCCACTGAGGTACTGCCACACTCGGGTACTGTCCCACTGAGGTAGTGCCACACTGAAGTAGTGCCACACTCAGGTACTGCCACACTCAGGTACTGCCACACTCAGGTACTGTCACACTCAGGTACTGCCACACTCAGGTACTGCCACACTCAGGTACTGCCACACTCAGGTACTGTCCCACTCGGGTACTGCCACACTCAGGTACTGTCCCACTCAGGTACTGCCACACTCAGTTACTGCCACACTCAAGTACTGTCACATTAAGGTACTGCCACACTCAGGTACTGTCCCACTCAGGTACTGTCCCACTCAGGTACTGCCCCACTCAGGTACTTCTGCACTCAGGTACTGTCCCACTCAGGTACTGCCACACTCAGGTACTGTCCCACTCAAGTACAACCACACTCAGGTACTGTCCCACTCAGATACTGTCCCACTCAGGTACTGCCACACTCAGGTACTGTCCCACTCAGGTGCTGCCACACTCAGGTACTGTCCCACTCAAGTACTGCCACACTCAGGTACTGTCCCACTCAGGTACTGCCACTCAGGTACTGTCACACTCAGGTACTGCCACTCTCCGGTACTGCCACAGTCAGGTACTGTCCCACTCAGGTACTGTCCCACTCAGGTACTGCCACACTCTGGTACTGTCCCACTCAGGTACTGCCACACTCAGGTACTGTCCCACTCAGGTACTGCCACACTCAGGTACTGTCCCACTCAGGTACTGCCACACTCAGGTACTGTCCCACTCAGGTACTGCCACACTCAGGTACTGTCCCACTCAGGTACTGCCACACTCAGGTACTGTCCCACTCACGTACTGCCACACTCAGGTACTGTCCCACTCAGGTACTGCCACACTCAGGTACTGCCACACTCAGGTACTGCCACACTCAGGTACACCAACATTCCCAACCCTACAACTTTTTTTTTTTTAGAAAGTTTGCGTAGAGAGAGAGTGAGAGGCGCCCCCCCCTCACCTCCATTGTTCACTCAAGGCCACTCTCTCTCTCTCTCTCTCTCTCTCTCTCTCTCTCTTGCTGCTGGGTGATTTCAAGACACCTAAACTAGAGGATTTTGGCAAATAATGTTTTAGCAGATATAACCCCAAGAGGCAGATGATAACTTACACTCACATGAGCTACTAAATCTCTCCAACAAATTCACCTTAAACCAGCAAATAGTGGAGCCAACAAGACTGGAAAATACACTTGACCTCATCTGCACTAATAATTATTATCTGGTACGATATATAACAGTATCAAAGACAATGCACTCAGATCACAACATAATGGAAGTACATATATGTACGTGTTTAGCGAGTCGTTATTCAGACTAAGAGTCGACAATCTCAATGAATTTTTTTTATGACCGAGACTCAGAATTTGGTTAATTCAAGAATCTCTAATATAATCATAACACCATAGAACTTTGAAAAAGCAATAATGACATCCCCATACACTCTACCCCAGGCCCCTTTCACGTACCTTAAATATTCTATGGAGAAGGAGCATGGACACAGGGGTCATCCCACACTCACTATAAACAACAAACACTGCCCCACTCCATAAAGGTGGCAGTAAAACTATTGCAAGGAATTACAGACCGATAACACTAACATCCCACATCATAAAAATGTTTGAACGGGTTCTAAGAAGCAAGATCACCAACCACTTGGATACCCAATAATTGCACAACCCAGGGCAGCATGGGTTTAGAGCACGTCGCTCCTGCCTCTCACAAGTACTGGACCACTATGACGTGGTCTTGGATGGTCGCTCCTGCCTCTCACAAATACTGGACCACTGGCATGGATTCGCTCTGTCTTCACACTATAGCCCTACATAGTCTTGGATGGTCGCTCCTGCTACCTCTAGCACTATTACATAGTCTGGATGGCCCTGTTACAACTACTGACCCTATTACATAGTCTTGGATGGTCGCTCCTGCCTCTCACAACTACTAGACCACTATTACATAGTCTTGGATGGTCACTCCTGCTTCTTACAACTACTGGACCACTATGACATAGTCTTGGATAGTCGCTCCTGCCTCTCACAGCTACTGGCCCACTATGACATGGCTTTGGATGTACTGGAGAACGGTGTAATAGCACACAAAATGCGTGATAAAGGAATAACGGGAAAAATGAATAGATGGATCTATAACTACTTTACAAATAAAGCACAAAGAGTAATAGTAAACAGAATAAAGTCAGAGGCAGCTACAGTGAAAAGCTCTGTTCCACAAGGTACAGTACTGGCTCCCATCCTGTTCCTGATCCTAATATCTGGCAGAGAGAGATGTAAGCCACAGCACTGTGTCCTCCTTTGCTTGTGATACCCGAATTTGCATGACAGTGTCATCCACAGGCTGGGTGACTACCACCCACAGGATGGGTGACTGCCACACACAGGATGGGTGACTACCACACAGCATGGGTGACTACCACACAGGATGGGTGACTATCACCCACAGGATGGGTGACTACCACCCACAGGATGGGTGACTTCTACACACAGGATGGGTGACTACTACACACAGGATGGGTGACTACCACCCACAGGATGGGTGACTACTACACACAGGATTAGTGACTACCACCCACAGGATGGGTGACTACTACACACAAGATTAGTGACTACCACCCACAGGATGGGTGACTTCTACACACAGGATGGGTGACTACCACCCACAGGATGGGTGACTGCTACACACAGGATGGGTGACTACTACACACAGGATGGGTGACTACCACCCACAGGATGGGTGACTACTACACACAGGATTAGTGACTACCACCCACAGGATGGGTGACTACCACCCACAGGCTGGGTGACTACCACCCACAGGATGAATATGGGAGACACACTAAACCAGCTTATTGACGTCACAATGTAATTACTGTGGTTGAGGTGAACCCTCATGGGCCATAGTCCGCCGAATTAAAAAAATAGCAAAAACCTCTGCAGGAAATAACAGTGGACAGGGAACTGTTGCTGCCAGCATGACGCATTCTCTCTCTGTTTTGTCTAGTGTTGTAATTATCAAGGCGTGTGTGTGTGTGTGTGTGTGTGTGTGTGTGTGTGTGTGTGTGTGTGGTGATACAACCTCCCTGGGTTTTGTACTAATTTCCAGAGCTTTGAACCCTATATAGGTGGGCCGTGACGTGACTTACCTGCCCTTCACCCCTGATGAGTTCCCAGGGCTCTTTTACACCCCTTGAGCCCTGAGTGAGACCTGGTTTCTCTCTTGATCGCCTGATCAACCAGACTGTTAGTGCTAGCGGCCCGCAGGAACACACAGCCGTCACTGTACACATCAACCTCCAAGCTGCTCTGGCACCATCAGTGATATTCTGGCACCATCAGTGATACTCTGGCACCATCAGTGATACTCTGGCACCATCAGTGATACTTTGGCACCATCAGTGATACTCTGGCAACATCAGTGATACTCTGGCACCATCAGTGATACTCTGGCACCATCAGTGATACTCTGGCACCATCAGTGATACTCTGGCACCATCAGTGATACTCTGGCACCATCAGTGATACTCTGGCACCATCAGTGATACTCTGGCACCATTAGTGATACTCTAGCACCATCAGTAATACTCTGGCACCATCAGTGATACTCTGGCACCATCAGTGATACTTTGGCACCATCAGTGATACTCTGGCACCATCAGTGATACTCTGGCACCATCAGTGATACTCTGGCACCATCAGTGATACTCTGGCACCATCAGTAATACTCTGGCACCATCAGTGATACTCTGGCACCATCAGTAATACTCTGGCACCATCAGTGATACTCTTACACCATTAGTGATACTCTAGCACCATCAGTAATACTCTGGCACCATCAGTGATACTCTGGCACCATCAGTGATATACTTCTGGCACCATCAGTGATACTCTGGCACCATCAGTGATACTCTGGCACCATCAGTAATACTCTGGCACCATCAGTGATACTCTGGCACCATCAGTGATACTCTGGCACCATCAGTGATACTCTGGCACCATCAGTGATACTCTGCACCATCAGTGATACTCTGGCACCATCAGTGATACTCTGGCACCATCAGTGATACTCTGGCACCATCAGTGATACTCTGGCACCATCAGTGATACTCTGGCACCATCATTGATACTCTGGCACCATCAGTGATACTCTGGCACCATCAGTGATACTCTGGCACCATCAGTGATACTCTGGCACCGTCAGTGATACTCTGGCACCATCACATCAATCGTGACCTTACTGAAGTATGACGGGAAGACGATACGATAAAGATGAATGTAAACCTGTACTGGACTGACAACCACCGATAGTATGAGGAAGAGAGAGAGAGAGAGAGAGAGGAGAGAGAGAGAGAGAGAGAGAGAGGAGAGAGAGAGAGAGAGAGAGAGAGAGAGAGAGAGCGAGAGAGAGGAGAGAGAGGAGAGAGAGAGAGAGAGAGAGAGAGAGAGAGAGAGCCTCTAATAAGAGAGCTTGTGAAGTACAACAGACTTTCTGGTACAACGAAAGTAACTACGAGTTAAGAGGAAGATAGACCATCTACCTGGAGTCTACCTGGAGTCTACCTGGAGTCTACCTGTAGTCTACCTGGAGTCTACCTGGAGTCTACCTGGAGTCTTCCTGGAGTCTTCCTGGATTCTACCTGGAGTCTACCTGGAGTCTGCCTGGAGTCTGCCTGGAGTCTACCTGAAGTCTACCTGGATTCTTCCTGGAGTCTACCTGGAGTCTACCTGATGTCTACCTGGATTCTTCCTGGAGTTTACCTGAAGTCTACCTGGAGTCTGCTTGTAGTCTACCTGGAGTCTGCTTGTAGTCTACCTGGAGTCTGCCTGGAGTCTACCTGGATTCTACCTAGAGTCTACCTGGAGTCTACCTGGAGTATGCCTGGAGTCTGCCTGGAGTCTACCTGGAGTCTACCTGGAGTGCCTGGAGTCTGCCTGGAGTCTACCTGGAGTCTGCGTGAAGTCTACCTGGAGTCTACCTGAAATCTACCTGGAGTCTACCTGGAGGGTGTTCCGGGGAGGGTTAACGCCCCCGCAGCCTACTCCTTGATCAGGCTTCCCGGTGGATCAGGGCCTGATCAACCAGGCTGTTACTGCGGGTACTGAGACTTTCAGGTCAGGCTGAACATACAGTCCAGGACAGACAGCAAACACACAGCCAGAAATGAAATTAGAAGAAATACAAATTGCTTTTTTCTTATATACAAAATCCTCAAGCGGCATTTATTATGGCCTCTTACTTTAACAAGATATAGTCTATCCTGGCCCATTAAACAAGCTAGTCTATCATGGCCCCTTAAGCAAGATAGTCTATCCTGGCCCCTTAAACAAGATAGTCTATCATGACTCCTTACTTAAACAAGGTTATCTATCATGGTCACTTACTTAATGGAAATATAAACACAAAAGCAGTATAAAGTGATCCTTTATTGACAACGTTTCGCCCACACAGTGGACTTTATCAAGTCACAAACAGATCTACCTGGGTGACGAGTAGGTGAGGTGTATTTTGTGAAGAGTCAGGTGGAGAATATTAAGTAAGGGGCCATGATAGACTATCTTGTTTAAGGAAGAGGCCATGATAGACTATCTTGTTTAAGTAAGAGGCCATGAGAGACTATCTTGATTAAGTAAGAGGCCATGAGAGACTATCTTGATTAAGGAAGAGGCTATGATAGACTATCTTGTTTAAGGAAGAGGCCATGATAGACTATCTTGTTTAAGTAAGAGGCCTTGAGAGACTATCTTGTTTAAGTAAGGGGCCAAGATAGACTGTCTTGTTTAAGTAAGAGGCCATGATAAACTATCTTGTTTAAGTAAGGGGCCATGATAGACTATCTTATTTAAGAGGCCATGATAGACTAGCTTGTTTAAGTAAGAGGCCATGATAGACTATCTTGATTAAGGAAGAGGCCATGATAGACTATCTTGTTTAAGTAAGAGGCCATGATAGACTATCTTGTTTAAGTAAGAGGCCATGATAAACTATCTTGCTTAAGTAAGGGGCCATGATAAACTATCTTGCTTAAGTAAGGGGCCATGATAGACTATCTTGTTTAAGTAAGAGGCCATGATAGACTACCTTGTTTAAGTAAGGGGCCATGATAAACTATCTTGCTTAAGTAAGGGGTCATGGGTAGGTGGTATCTGAGACTGACCTGCTGGTCCTGTGCAGGTCAGTCTGCTTCAGCCTACAGTCTGCGGGTAATACACAGCAGCAGCAGACAACAGGAAAAACTGGCACTAAATCCTGTTGTATCCTGGTTAACGGTCAGCAGATGTACCTGTTGACTGCTGACACTGCTGACACTGCTGACACTGCCTGAGTCAGGGAGGACATCTGACGCAGTTGTTACTCATGCAAAACAACCACAAGGAGAGTTGAATGATAGCTCTAGGCCACTCGTGTTGCAATCAACACATCAGCAGCTTGCAATGTTGCAGAAATAAGTAGGAAGTACAGGGGGATGAGTCTAGCTCAGACTAGACCAGGTCCTTTTGACTCTATGATCCTCCTAGCTGACCAAGCAGGCTGGGGAGGTTGGTAATGTGCAGAAGTGGGGTCACGAGGACAGCCGTTGCGACAGGAAAGGAGGGAGAGAGAAGGATGGGGTGGGTGGGGAGATTAATGGAATGGGGTAGGGGAGAGAGAGGTAGGGGAGATACGAGCTGTGAAGGAAAGAAGGGGAGGTGGAGAGGAGGGTTGTAATCATTGGGTGGGGGGGAGATGGAGTGGAAGTCAATAGATGTGTTTGGGGAGGGGGGAATAAGGGGGAAGGATGTTTAGTGGAGACAAGGGAAGGAGGGGAAGGGGAGCTTGCCCTTGTGGTTAAGAGGGGGTAGGGGCAAGGGAGGAGGGGTGGGGGCAAAGGAGTGGGGGTGGGGGGATGGAGAGGAAGGGATAATCTGTGTTGTAGTTCCACTACTGTGACTGAATTATTCCAGTTTGAATTGTTGAATTGTGGGAGTACCTGGTAACCCTTGGTATTGTGGTACCTGGTAACCCTTGGTATTGTGGTACCTGGTAACCCTTGGTATTGTGGTACCTGGTAACCCTTGGTATTGTGGATGTAAATCATAATTATAGGCTGTGTTATGATCCTAATTGAGGAGTGTATAATAACCTCATTTAACCTATCTACAGCCAGTCTAACCTCACCTAATCTATCTACAGCCAGCCTAACCTCACCTAACCTATCTACAGCCAGTCTAACCTCATCTAACCTATCCACAGCCAGTCTAACCTCACCTAACCTATCTACAGCCAGTCTAACCTCATCTAACCTATCTACAGCCAGTCTAACCTCACCTAACCTATCTACAGCCAGTCTAACCTCACCTAACCTATCTACAGCCAGTCTAACCTCATCTAACCTATCTACAGCCAGTCTAACCTCATCTAACCTATCTACAGCCAGTCTAACCTCACCTAACCTATCTACAGTCAGTCTAACCTCATCTAACCTATCTACAGCCAGTCTAACCTCATCTAACCTATCCACAACCAGTCTAACCTCACCTAACCTATCTACAGCCAGTCTAACCTTATCTAACCTATCTACAGCCAGTCTAACCTCACCTAACCTGTGTACAGCCAGTCTAACCTCATCTAACCTATCTACAGCCAGCCTAACCTCATCTAACCTATCCACAGCCAGTCTAACCTCACCTAACCTATCTACAGCCAGTCTAACCTTATCTAACCTATCTACAGCCAGTCTAACCTCACCTAACCTATCTACAGCCAGTCTAACCTTATCTAACCTATCTACAGTCAGTCTAACCTCATCTAACCTATCAACAGCCAGTCTAACCTCATCTAACCTATCAACAGCCAGTCTAACCTCATCTAACCTATCAACAGCCAGTCTAACCTCACCTGTGATGCCTCTGTCTTGATCATCTGCTGCAACTAATGACTCGGGGTCAATTACCTGTCTTGTACGTGTTCGTGGCTGCAGTAATTAGATCCACGGCTGGGTAATGACTGAGTAAAAACTGAATGTGACTCATGAGTCCAGTGAGCGTGACTCACCGTGACTCACAACAACAGCAATAACAACAGCAACAACAACGACATCAACACTACCTGGAGTCTACCTGGAGGGTATTCCGGGGGTCAACGCCCCCGCGGCCCGGCCCACGACCAGGCCTCCCGGTGCATCTTATATTAAGAATCACAATAACGTTATGGATCTACAAGATGAACGAGACGTTACGTAACTACTTCACTCTCCACTCAACGAGACGTTACGTAACTACTTCACTCTCCACTCAACGAGACGTTACGTAACTACTTCACTCTCCACTCACACTCTTTGTACAATAACTTCTTTATTTTAATTATTAACTAATATATGTTGCGTCAAGCTTCCCTTCAACATCCACAACACAAATAAACTGAAAAGTAAATAAGTAAATAACCTGACGCTTACGGCGACGTTTCGGTCCCACTTGGAAAATTTACACTAACAAGATTAGGTTAGGTATATTTCTGTACACCGTAGGGAGGTTAGCATGGGCCACCACTTGAAACTTTGACTAAGTTGTCTCGTAAAGCTCTTGAAACTTTGACTAAGTTGTCTCGTAAAGCTCTTAAAACTTTGACTAAGTTGTCTCGTAAAGCTCTTGAAACTTTGACTAAGTTGTCTCGTAAAGCTCTTGAAACTTTGACTAAGTTGTCTCGTAAAGCTCTCATGAAACTTTTTGTGTATTTTGTTCATAATTTTCCAAACTTTCTTCCGGCAAATAGTTTTTTTTCCTGCAAGACTGTAAAAAGTTATGGTAATTTTTGTCCCGTGCGTCCCTTGTTCTGGAACACTTTTGTTCCCACCCACCCGGCCATACCTCCGTATTACACCAATTTAAAATTTTATGCAAGTCAGTAACAGCCTCCTGGATCGAGCTGGCCATCCCTGCCATACCTGCCATCCCTGCCAACCCTGCCAACCTTGACAACCCTGCCATCCCTGCCTCAGAAGACATATACCCCCATCTCTTATATATAGTTCTTCTGTCTTCCAGTTATGTCTTAGAATGTGTATTGATAAAGCCACTGGAGGGCGAAACGTCTACAATAAAGATACCCAGATGTTGCACATGTGTCTAATTTTCATATATATCATGTTTGCTATAGAGTTTATCACAGTTATTGATAAATTAGACACATGTGCAATTCTGTCTTTATTGTGGTAACGTTTCGCCCCAAAAGTGGCTTCACCAGTCCGATACAAAGAAACATTTCGACAATGAAGACACGCAAGTGTTGCACATATGTATTATTTATAAACTTGTCGGTTATCTGAATCATTTATCCACAGTCCAGTTGTTAATGAATGACACTGGAAGTTCCTTGCAACTACTGCAAGTTTCTTGCAACTACTGCAAGTTCCTTGCAACTACTGCAAGTTTCTTGCAACTACTGCAAGTTCCTTGCAAGTACTGCAAGTTTCTTGCAAGTACTGCAAGTTTCTTGCAAGTACTGCAGGTTTCTTGCAAGTACTGCAGGTTTCTTGCAAGTACTGCAAGTTTCTTGCAAGTACTGCAAGTTCCTTGCAAGTACTGCAAGTTTCTTGCAAGTACTGCAGGTTTCTTGCAAGTACTGCAAGTTTCTTGCAAGTACTGCAGGTTTCTTGCAAGTACTGCAAGTTTCTTGCAAGTACTGCAAGTTCCTTGCAAGTACTGCAAGTTTCTTGCAAGTACTGCAGGTTTCTTGCAAGTACTGCAAGTTTCTTGCAAGTACTGCAGGTTTCTTGCAAGTACTGCAAGTTTCTTGCAAGTACTGCAGGTTTCTTGCAAGTACTGCAAGTTTCTTGCAAGTACTGCACGTTTCTTGCAAGTACTGCAAGTTTCTTGCAAGTACTGGTTCTTGCAAGTAGTTCTTGTGCAAGTACTGCAGAGTTCTTCAAGTACTGCTTAAGTGCTGCAAGTTCCTTGCAAGTACTGCAAGTTTCTTGCAAGTACTGCAGGTTTCTTGCAAGTACTGCAAGTTCCTTGCAAGTACTGCACGTTTCTTGCAAGTACTGCACGTTTCTTGCAAGTACTGCAAGTTTCTTGCAAGTACTGTACGTTTCTTGCAACACTTGTCTATCCAACAGTTTACACCAGTTGCCCAAGACATCCATCCAGGGCCCATTGCTCTTCTGGGCACGATGCTACACAGGATCAGTAGCCCTCCCTTGACCTAATTTAATCCATAGTTGTCCTGTACCTGACTAACACCTCCTGCCTTCTTCGTTTCCCAATATCATGTCCACTAGCCCTAAGGCAGATAATGAGGCTGCTACCATCATCTGACATGATACTGTCTAACCTGCTATCCCTGTTACAGAAGGTTCACTTCATATATCTAGTTTGTTACTTCTCAACAATGAGAATATTCTTACCCATATTAATAGTGGTATATTTAACCTCGTTGACCACTGTAGTGCATTGATCCTGAAGTACAGCAAAGCCATTAATTACGTTCAAGTCTGCCTCATTAACCTTCCCATTTGTTACCACTAACAACCGCCTCCTTGTTGTTGTTGACCTGTTTCCGGCCACTGTCCCCAGCCATCTCACACTCATTGTTACATTTATGCGAATTTTCAGCGTCTCATTTTCTTACTTGTGGAGTTATAACCATAATTTTTAAAGGGGCGGGTCGGTAAGCCAGCAGAAGGTCTCGGTCAGATGACCAAACGCTCCAGCTGCGGGTCATCGTATGACTAAGATCCGCGTCAGGAAACACTTGACCTGTTTCCTGACACATGAACTTTGATTTTAAAACATTACTAAAATTGTCCAGGTAACAGCTAGAGGACAGGTAGCGTGACCTCTCATGACCACTGACCTCAGTGGCTTGAGGATATAGGAAAACACTGGTTCGGCAGTAGAGTTGTGGATGAGTGGAACAAACTCCCAAGTAACGTCAACTGCGTCACAGTAGAGGGGGACTTTGAGTAGCTTTAAAAATAGGTTGGACAGGTATATGAGTGAGTGTGAATTGAGCCTACCTAATATAGGCCAGTAGACCTACTGAATTATACCATTATTAAGTTCGTATGATGGAATATGACAGAGAAATTCATCTTGGATAATGGAATATGATAGGGTATCCATCCAATGATGGAATATGACAAGCGTAAACCTGTCTTGTGTGATGGAATATGACAGGAAAATTCATCCTATGTGATGGAATATGACAGGGAAATTCATCCTATGTGATGGAATATGACAGGGAAATAGCTAGCTTTTGTTCCATCTATGTAACTCTCACATAGAAATAAGGTTCCAGCACACTGCTGATGTATGCAAATTTACTAAATAAAAACAACCTATGATAAGTAAGACACGTACAGCTGTCAGGTATCTTTATTCTGAAACGTTTCGCCCACACAGTAGGCTTCTTCAGTCGAGTACAGAGGAGGTGGGAGAAGCAGTAGAGATGTGAAGACTATATAATGAGTCCATCAGCCTTGAAGACGTAGCTTTGAGGAGGTCAGTCCCTCAGCCTTAAGAAGAGTTTTGTTCCATAGTCTGGAACATTGTTCCAGACGAAGGGACTGACCACCTTAGAACTACATCTTCAAGGGCGATGGACTGATGACATCGTCTTCACATCCCTACAGCTTCTGCTGCCTCCTCTGTACTCGACTGAAGAAGCCCTAACTGCTGCACATGTGTCTTATCAACCTGTCTGTATTGTCTACCAATTTTCCATTGAAAAACGACGTATAACGAGGCGGCAGGTGTAACTAATATATACTCTGCGAGGGGAAACTCTCGTAAAGATTCAGATTCCACCACAGCTAGTTAACTTTGAGGAGAAAAATACGATGTCGTTCTTTGTTCTCGAGGAAGTATGACACACGATACAGGAAGCGTGACCCCTGGTGGTCACCTCTGCCTCTATAATTGCTCAGTCGTAATTATTAGTTCTATTTTTTTTTAAGGAAGATTTGGCAGTCTTGGTTTGTGAAGCAACGATTATTTTTTGCCCATACAAAACAGAATGATTATTTGTTGTTGCAGAATGTGTATTTGTTGTTCCAGAATGTGTATTTGTTGTTGCAGAATGTGTATTTGTTGCTGCAGAATGTGTATTTGTTGCTGCAGAATGTGTATTTGTTGCTGCAGAATGTGTATTTGTTGTTGCAGCAGCTATGAAAAAAATTAGTCCGAACATTATCAAGCTAATATTGAGAAGTTATTTATCCCTTGCTGTGTTGCTTGCTGTGTTCCATACTGTGTTGCTTGCTCTGTTCCCTTCTGTGTTTCATGCAGTGTTCTTTCCTGGTGTGTCCCCCTGCTGTGTCCCTCCTTTGTGTCCCTGGTCACCTTCCTAGATAAATACACAGCAGACAGGTGAGTGTCAGAGTTTGAAGTGGATCAAAATACACAGACCAATTCATTTTCTGAGTTTTTGCCTCTGTGTAAGTTATCACTGAGCACTGACAAGTCTTCATTACACTTTTGAGTTATTAGGAGAGACATAAATGATGAATCTGAATGTCACAGGAAGGCAGTTAGAAGCCAGGGAAGTGGAAAACAGGGACAGGAAGTTGAAGATCAAGATACATGTGCAACAATTGATTATGCAACTGTTGCACATGTGTTCTAAGCTTCAACTCGTTGGTATTTTGTACCGTTTTCAATAAGAGACAGGAGGAGCTAAAAGCAATGAGTGAAATCGAAAGAAATTCAAAATATTTCTTTTCATATGCCAAAAACAAGGCAAAAACCACATTCAGTGTCGGTCCCCTTGCTCAGGCAAGATGGCACTCACACAAGACAACAAAGAACTGAGTAGATGTGTAACTTACTGTGGTAACAAGTACGTAGATAATCTACCGTGTACATAATTACTATCGCATTTATATGTCTGCTTTCGTAAGGTGAAGTCCAGGATCTTTCCTTAATTCATGGTATAATTTAATAAATCTTTAAGGACAGTTGGGTTCCACAGGTCTGAGCAAAGGTCAGACCTGTGGAACCTGCGGCTTTGAGAGACCTTGAACTAGAGCCTAGCCATGCTGGTGTGGGATTCGCCTGTACCTACTAGCATTGGTGGTCACAGTAGTGGCCCATGTTAACCTCCCTACGGTGTATAAAAATATACCTAGTTGCATGAATACTATTGGGCCGGTGTGGCTCAATGGTTAACACACCGGTCTGTGAGATTTACTCCTCGCCTGCCATGGGTTCGAATTCCACTCGTTCTGTGATCTGATCAACCTAAAAGTCCCGCTTCTAGATATTAATCCTAGAAATATTAGTAATGAAAGGACATATGTTATTATTGAAACATTAGTCTCGTCATATCTCGCGAGGAACTAATTGCAACTACAAGCTCGCTGGTTCGATTCCCGGTACTCCTTCACTATATATTGTTCTTGCTGTCCCGTAGCTAGGTTGGGAGCGCACTCAGCTCACACACACCGAGGTCCAGGGTTCGATCTCCGGTACGGGCGGAAACATTAGGACGTGTTTCTTAAGACACCTGTTATTATTATTATTATTATTATTATTATTATTATTATTATTCAATTTTGCTCCCCCTCTGCCCCTCCCTCCCCAGCACCCCCTTCCCCAGACCTTCCCCCACCAGCTGCTGCTCTGTGTTTCCACCCCTCTAAACGCCCCCACGCCCCCGCAACGCCCCCACGCCCCCTCAACGCTCCCACGCCCCCCGCGCCTGGAAACACGCCACTTATCCTCCCTACAGAGACAAAGGCTCCCCCAAAACTGATGAAAATAACACCATTTCCGGCGTAATACTGATCACAAAGGTGCTTCCAGTGGTGCCCTCCAGCGGTGCACGACTGACCAGCGGACACCTGCGACCCTGGGGCGGTGGGGGAGGGGGAGGGGAGGGGTAAGAGGAAGCGGTGAGGAGTGGCAGGAAGGAGAATAATGGCAGCTGGGAAGGAGAGAATAACGGGAGGGAGAAGCAAGCGGGAGATTTAGCAGGATGTTGAGGCATATGATGAGGGAGGGAGGGAGGGAAGAAGAAGAGAAGGGTGGTAGGGGAGGGAGGGAGGGAGGGAAGAAGAGAAGGGTAGTAGGGAAGGAGGGAGGGGAGGGAGAGGTCTTAATAATAATAATAATAATAATAATCTTTATTTCTATAAGTACATAATACAACTTATACAGACCATAGCTGACATCAATAGTCAGTTTTGTCCCCAGGATGCGACCCACACCAGTCCACTAACACCCAGGTACCTATTTTACTGCTAGGTAAACATGGACAGCAGATGTCTTAAGGAAACGCGTCCTAATGTTTCTACCAGTACCGGGGATCGAACTGAATGCGCTACCAATCGAGCATTGCTTGGCAATACGTTTCTTGCAGTACTTAATTTTTTTTATCACTTTCAACTTCAGAAAAGCTATAGCTAAGAACTACAGACCAACAGCTCTAACGTCCCACATCATAAAAACCTTTGAAAGAGTTCTAAGAAGCAGGATTGCAAACCACTTGGACTCCCAACAATTGCATAATCCAGGGCAACATGGGTTCAGAGCAGGTCGCTCCTGCCTCTCACAACTGCTAGACCACTATGATATGGTCTTGGATGCTCTGGAAAACAAACAGAATGCAGATGTAGTATACACAGATTTTGCATAAGCCTTTGACAAGTGTGATCATGGTGTAATAGCACACAAAATGCGTGCTAAAGGGATAACTGGCAAAGTAGGCTGATGGATCTTCAACTTTCTAACCAATCGAACACAAAGAGTAGTGGTAAACAGAGTTAAATCGGAAGCTGCCATAGTGAAGAGTGTGTCCCACAAGGCACAGTACTCGCACCTATCCTGTTCCTCATCCTCATATCAGACATAGATGTAAACCATAGCACTGTATCATCCTTTGCAGACGATACTTAGATCTGCATGAGAGTCATCCATTGAGAACACGGCAAATCTCCAAGAAGATATAAACCAAGTTTTCCAATGGGCAACGGAGAACAATATGATGTTCAATGAAGACAAATTCTAACTACTCCGTTATGGAAAACTGGAGGAAATAATAACTAAGACTGAGTATATTACAAACCCTAATCGAAAAGATGGATAATGATCAATTAGTGTACGGGGACCACGACTATTCAACACTCTAAAAGTGTTGGTAAGGAGAATTTCCATAAAACTTTTGGCTGTCTTCAAGCAGAAACTTGATCAGTTCCTCGGTTCATGATCAGCTAGGCTGTGGTACATGTACTGGACTGCACACGGCTGCTACCAACAGCTTAGTTGATCTGACTGGCAGCCAGGAGCCCTGGTCTGGGACCAGGTCATGGATGTAGTGGCTTCTGAAATGGGCTTAAGGTATTATAGTCCAGGCAGACATAAGTGTTGCATCTCTTGCCTCGAGGTTTCCTGCCATTGTTGATCATTACTGTATAATAATAATAATAATATTAATAATAATAATATACTAATACAGACCAAAGCTGACATCAATGACATACTTCTATATAGAAAGCCGCTTGTTAAGTAGAGCATTTTGGGCAGATTAGGTCAGTTTTGTCCCCAGGATGCGACCCACACCAGTCCACTAACACCCAGGTACGTATTTTACTGCTAGGTGAACAGGGACAGCAGGTGTCTTAAGGAAACACGCCTTAATGTTTTCACCCGTACCGGGGATCGACCCCCGGACCTCAGTGTGTGAGGTGAGTGCGCTACCAACCCAGCTACGGGACATCTGTCACGTCGAAATTCAAACAATTCTTAGAGTTACTTAAACAATAACAAACAATTATTAGCATTACTAACGCGACGTTTTTATTGTGGCAACGTTTCGGTCTCCAGGAGCTTTGTCAAGCTGCTACGTCTTGATATAGCTCCTGGCCTTGTCTTTCTCTCTGCCCTCACGGGTTTATCGTCGTCTTCCATATAATTTACAAACAACAACGAAGGCAGGTTAGTGAAGGAAGATGTGTGAGGGAGGGTAGGGCGTTAAGGGAGTATAATGGAAGTAGGGAGAGAGGGTAGTGGACAGGGAGAGGGGGAAAAAACGGGGTGTAGTGAGTAGTGAGAGATGGAGGGTGATGGAATGGGTGAGGGAGGAAGGGAGAGAGGGAGGAAGTGTGCTGAGAGAGGAAGGGGGGGACTAGGGGAGTGGGTTTAGGGGTCAGGAGAAGCTCTCACAGAGAAAGGAAGAGAGGGAGGTGGGAGGGGAGGGAGGGGAAAGAGAGAGAGGGATAATAGGAGTAAGTTGCAAGGATAGTTAGGTTGTCCCCTTGAGGTATACACACCGTTATTCACCCTACCTTATGTAATATATATATCCTCCTCTTCCTCCGTCCGGAGTCTCGTATTTCCACTGGGGTAATAATTGTAATAAGGCAGTATCGGTAACGCCCTGGTCATGTCTCCCCCACCTCTCAAATTCGCAGTTCCTGTCACCTGTCACCTGCCATCTGCCACTGATAAAAATCTACCAACTGCCTCCTGCCTCCTGCCACCTGCCACCTGCCTCCTGCCACAGCTGTCTCTCTTACCCATGAAAATGATTGAAGGTTGGCCATTATGGCCCTTGGGAATGGGTGTATTAGAGGCGATTTTTCAATTTTTTCGCATTGGTTTGGCACACAGTCAAATAGACCTGGGTTCGATTACGGGTTGGGCTTCCTTACACCTGCTGTCACTGTTCACCTAGCAGTAAGTAGGTACCTGGGTGTTAGTTACCTTACACTTGCTGTCCAGGTTCACCTAGCAGTAAAATAGGTACCTGGCTGTTAGTGGACTGGTGTGGGTCGCATCCTGGGGATAAAATTGACCTAATTTGCCTGAAAAGCTCTGCATAACAAGGGACTTTCTATATAGTAGTATGTCATTGATGTCAACTATGGTCTGTATAAGTTGTATCATGTACTTGTAGAAATAAAAATTATTATTATTATTATTATTATTATTATTATTATTATTATTATTATTATTATTATTATTATTACAAGAGCATGTAGTGGAGCAGCAGCAGGTGAAGGTAGGAGGCAGGTGTGTCCCTGCTTACCTAGCGGTAAAATAGGTACCCGAGTGTCAGTCCATTGTTGTGTGGGTCGCATCCTGGGCAAAAATTTGTTGGAAAAGTCCCGTACTTGTTAAAAAAGAGAGAACTGACCGTGCCCGCCCACGCCCGACCTACGCCCACCTCACCAACCCACACCCGCCCATCACCCCCTCTCTTCTTCTCCCGGCCCCTACATCACCCCCCGCCGCCCCCCAGGCTGCCCCAGGGGGCGGATGTGGTACAAAGAGTAGTCAAGCAGGAGTACCATTACTGTAAATGCCACTATTATGTATAACAGCCGCGAGGGGCGGGTTGAATGATAGCTCTAGGCCTTTCGTGTTGCAATCAACACATCGTCAGGAGCTTGCAATGTTGTAGAAAAGAGGAGAAATTCCAAGCAAAGTCGATCACAACCAGCGCCTTTGCTTTTCATGTGTTCGTATTTACTTGGACTTTCTCCTCTTTTCTGCAACATTGCAAGCTCCTGACGATGTGTTGATTGCAACACGAAAGGCCTAGAGCTATCATTCACCCCCCCCCGTGGTTGTTTTGCATCTTGTATCGCTTGTTTGTATAAAAATGTTAATATTAAATGAGAGATGAACACTAGCACTCTTACTCACCCCATCCCCACCCTCACCCCATCACCCCTGCCCCCACCAGGGGGCAGTGAGGGAGAGAGCTCCCTCACTGCCCCCTGGTGTTCCTGGTCAGTAATTGCTCGTATTACCATCTTGAACCTTTTTTTATTCATCAATTAAAAATCCCACCCAATGACGTCAGCATCCGGGAGCTGTCATCACACCCTGATGTAAACAAGCGCATGCGCACACTGCCCTCATCCATACACACACTACGCTCATGCATACACACATCCATACACACACACACTACACTCATGCATACACACATCCACACACACTCTGTGCTCATGCATCTTAATAACTCTGAGAAAACACAGATGACATACCATGCAAACGACAGGACAAAACGAAGATGTCTCGAAGCAGCCACTCTGCCTCATTGAAACCATAGAGCAGAACAGGAGGAGAAAATCATACAGTATCAACAAAGTAGGCAGATGGATCTTCAACTTTCTAACCAATCGAACACAAAGAGTAGTGGTAAACAGAGTTAAATCGGATGCTGCCATAGTGAAGAACTTTGTTCCACAAGGCACAGTACTCGCACCTATCCTGTTCCTCATTCTCATATCAGACATAGACAGAGATGTAAACCATAGCACTGTATCATCCTTTGCAGACGATACTAGGATCTGCATGAGAGTGTCATCCATTGAGGACACAGTTAGCCTCCAAGAAGATATAAACCAAGTTTTCCAATGGGCAACGGAGAACAATATGATGTTCAATGAAGACAAATTCCAACTACTCCGTTATGGAAAACTGGAGGAAATAATAACTAGGACTGAGTATACTACAAACCCTCATCATACAATAGAACGGAAAAGTAATGTGAAGGACCTGGGAGTGGTAATGTCCGAAGACCTCACCTTCAAGGACCACAACAATGCCACTATTACATCTGCGAGGAAAATGATAGGATGGATAATGAGAACATTCAAAACAAGAGATGCTAAGATAATGATGATTCTTTTTAAATCACTTGTTCTCTATAGGCTGGAATACTGCTGTACATTAACATCCCCATTCAAGGCAGGTGAAATTGCAGATCTTGAGAATGTACAGAGAACCTTTACTGCACATATAAGTTCCATCAAACACCTTAACTACTGGGAACGACTGGAAGCACTTGACTTGTACTCACTGGAGCGCAGGCGAGAGAGACATATCATAATCTACACCTGGAAGATTCTGGAGGGACTGGTTCCTAACCTGGACTACGTGCGGCCAGCAGTAACAACCTGGTTGATCATGGTCATGGACCAGGCCGCGGGGGCGTTGACCCCCGGAATGCCCTCCAGGTAGACACATTATTCAAGACCAAAACACGGTACAGAAGAGTCCTTGACCTGACCTCCAGTACCAGGCTCCACCACTTGTTGACACTTGACCTCGCTCTCCGCTTGACCTGACCTCAGATATTTATATTCAGTGTTTTATTCGTATATTCATTTACTTAATAAGTCCAACAATAAGGAAGAAAAACGGAAAATGGCGCGTTTCCCTCCATGAATTAATATTTATCAACTCACGTCTACTGTCACGTCAGTTCACGTCTACTGTCATGTCAATTCACGTCTATTGTCAC
This sequence comes from Cherax destructor, assembly GCA_009830355.1. Lineage (NCBI taxonomy): Eukaryota > Metazoa > Arthropoda > Malacostraca > Decapoda > Parastacidae > Cherax > Cherax destructor. The sequence continues at coordinate 160,635 of WNWK01000978.1, forward strand.
GTCAATTCACGTCTACTGTCACGTCAATTCACGTCACTGTTATGTCAACTCACGTCTACTGTCACAATTCACGTCACTGTCACATCAACTCACGTCACTGTCTACCAATCTACTAGGCAGCAGCCTACTAGGCAATGACCTGCTAGACAGCTGTCACAGCAGCTAGGACACACTAAAGGAAACCGTCTTACTTAACGTATCATCGTCTGATTTAAACACCCGCGTCAGGACACATTTGCCCTGTTTCCTGACGACCAAAACACCACCACCAGCTAACACCCAGCTCTCAACATCTAACAACTTCCAAGCTAACATCTCCCAGCTGACAGCTGACAACGTTGGCTGTACGTCGGTGTATATCACGTTCCTTCTCTTATCGGTTGCTGACACTACAATATATCAGTCAGGCTGACACTAGTATTAGTGCCCTTGTGTGTAGCTCTCTTTAGAGAGGACGATGAACTGATAGCTTATCGTCCATGGCTGGAAGGGGTAACATACGATAGCTCAATGCCCCTAGATGATAGCCTGTTGCGGGGGACACAGAGGTTACACTTGCAGAGGGCCATAGGGCCATACTCTCGGGAGATCATGAAGGCCATACTCCATGTTTAAAAGTTATTGCTGCTTCTGGGGTTCAATAACTGGGGTTAGGAATTGTAGACTGCTCCTCTTCCCACCCCAGGTTGTAAAGGAAGGGGCCAGCTGGTGAAGGAGTGGGTCACCTGGAGAAGGAGTGGACCAGTTGGTGAAGGAGTGGGCCAGCTGGTAAATGAGGGCAGTAGCTGGTGAAGGCAGAGTGGACCAGCTTAACAACACTGCCACATTACTGTTTCATATATATATGTATATATATATATATATATTTTTTTTTTATTAACACATCGGCCGATTCCCACCAAGGCAGGGTGGCCCGAAAAAGAAAAACTTTCATCATCATTCACTCCATCACTGTCTTGCCAGAGGGGTGCTTTACACTACAGTTATAAAACTGCAACATTAACACCCCTCCTTCAGAGTGCCGGCACTGTACTTCCCATCTCCAGAACTCAAGTCCGGCCTGCCGGTTTCCCTGAATCCCTTCATAAATGTTACTTTGCTCACACTCCAACAGCACGTCAAGTATTAAAAACCATACGCCTCCATTCACTCCTATCAAATACGCTCACACATGCTTGCTGGAAGTCCAAGCCCCTCGCACACAAAACTTCCTTTACCCCCTCCCTCCAACCTTTTCTAGGCCGACCCCTACTTCGCCTTCCCTCTACTACAGATTTATACACTCTCGAAGTCACTCTGTCTCGTTCCATTCTCTCTACATGTCCAAACCACCTCAACAACCCCTCCTCAGCTCTCTGGACAATCGTTTTGGTAATCCCGCACCTCCTCCTAATTTCCAAACTCCGAATTCTCTGCATTATATTCACACCACACATTGACCTCAGACATGACATCTCCACTGCCTCCAGCCTTCTCCTCGTTGCAACATTCATCACCCATGCTTCACACCCATATAAGAGCGTTGGTATAACTATACTCTCATACATTCCCCTCTTTACTTCCATGGACAAGGTTCTTTGTCTCCACAGACTCCGAAGTGCTCCACTCACCCTTTTCCCCTCATCAATTCTATGATTCACCTCATCCTTCATAGACCCATCCGCCGACATGTCCACTCCCAAATATCTGAATACATTCACCTCCTCCATACTCTCTCCCTCCAATCTGATATCCAATCTTTCGTCACCTATTCTTTTGTTATCCTCATCACCTTACTCTTTCCTATATTCACTTTCAATTTTCTTCTTTTACACACCCTACCAAATTCATCCACCAACCTCTGCAACTTCTCTTCAGAATCTCCCAAAAGCACAGTGTCATCAGCAAAAGCAACTGTGACAACTCCCACTTTGTATTTGCTTCTTTATCTTTTAGCCCAACACCTCTTGCCAAGACCCTCGCATTCACTTCTCTTACAACCCCATCTATAAATATATTGAACAACCACGGTGACATCACACATCCTTGTCTAAGGCCCAGTTTTACTGGGAAATAGTCCCCTTCCCTCCTACACACTCTAACCTGAGCCTCACTATCCTCATAAAAACTCTTCACTGCTTTCAGTAACCTTCCTCCTATTCCATACACCTGCAACATCTGCCACATTGCCCCCCTATCTACCCTATCATACGCCTTTTCCAAATCCATAAATGCCACAAAAACATCTTTACCCTTATCCAAATACTGTTCACCTATATATATATATATATATATATATATATATATATATATATATATTATATATACCTTTGATATACCTTTGAAGAGTTTCGAGAGTATCTACTCTCTGAGCCCGGCCATGGGCCAGGCTCGTCTGGTGCTTGCCTGGTCAACCAGGCTGTTGCTGCTGGAGGCCCGCTGCCCCACATATCCATCACAGCCTGGTTGATCTGGCACCTGGTGAAGATATTTGTCCAGTTTCCTCTTGAAGGCTTCTACACTGGTTCCAGCCGTGTTTCGGATATCTTCTGGTAAGATGTTGAATAGTCTGGGACCCCGGATGTTAATACAGTGCTCCCGTATTGTCCCCACCGCACCCCTGCTCCTCACTGGGTTTATTTTACACTTTCTCCCATATCTCTCACTCCAGTATGTTGTTATGGCAGTGTGCAGATTTGGGACCAGGCCCTCAAGTACTTTCCATGTATATATTATCATGTATCTCTCTCTCCTCCGCTCCAATGAGTACATGTTCAAGACTTGAAGGCGTTCCCAATAATTTAGATGTTTCAATGGCTATATATATATATATATATATATATATATATATATATATATATATATATATATATATATATATATATATATATATATATATATATATATCTCTCCTATATATAAGAATCTCCACTCTCTGGAGAGACGTAGAATGAGACGTAGAAAGATTGAAGACCCTAAAATTACATTCACTTTAAGACGAAAAATTCGATTTCTCCTACGCATGAGATGGGTCATCCTTCCTAAGTGTTGGTGATTCCCAGGTGATAGTAACTCCAGCTCTGCTGGAAGCTAACCTTTGATGCTGTCGTAGCTGATGAACCTGTCATGGAATACTTGACGCTATCTTCATCGCCCTATTGAATTATCCCAGCTCAGGCTCAGGCTTTACTAAATAGAGAAGGTGGGGTGCTTGTGTGGGGTAGGGGAGGAGGGGGAGGGGAAGGATAGGGCAGAGTAGAGGAGGGGATTACTATTATATACTTGCATACACTGCATAGGACCGTATATGACCTATTAAAAACACAAGAAAGTAAAGATTTGTGAATGTTAAATGCGGCTAGAAGTGTGTTTAAGGCATCTGTCAGCTTATGTTATCCTGAGATAGAAAGCAAGCCTGTCAGAGTGCAGAATATTTAACGAGCTTCAGTTTCACCCCTCACATGATAGCACGGCGGTACTGCGTCACATCTGCATGCCCAGATTTTGTCTTACAGGTTTCAATCTCATTACAAGAAGCAATACATAGAGCACATTCCTCTGTCGTGCACTGGAAGAGAATCAAAACCTGTCCCTGGAGGGTCAGAACTTGTCCCTAGAGGTTCTGAACCTCTCTCTGCCATCCCCTAGCGGAACCGTACATAACTAACTAGTCATCCTGAAGGCTCCCAGCTCAGCCTGACTGACATTTTACTTCCTGACTGTAATTCTTCCTGTGTGAAGGAATATGACAGGGAAATACAGCTAACTTTCTTTACGCCCATATAACTGTTATATAGAATATATAGAATATTACCCCATGAATATAACCCATACCGTGTGATGGACTTTGTAGGGGATACATAGCTAGCTTTGGTTCCCACATTGTGAAGTATTATATAGGATGTATAAGTCATGTCTTGTGTTAGACACTGCAGTGTTGTTGTGAGTCATGTCTTGTGTTAGACACTGCAGTGTTGTTGTGAGTCATGTCTTGTGTTAGACACTGCAGTGTTGTTGTGAGTCATGTCTTGTGTTAGACACTGCAGTGTTGTTGTGAGTCATGTCTTGTGTTAGACACTGCAGTGTTGTTGTGAGTCATGTCTTGTGTTAGACACTACAGTGTTGTTGTGAGTCATGTCTTGTGTTAGACACTACAGTGTTGTTGTGAGTCATGTCTTGTGTTAGACACTGCAGTGTTGTTGTGAGTCATGTCTTGTGTTAGACACTGCAGTGTTGTTGTGAGTCATGTCTTGTGTTAGACACTGCAGTGTTGTTGTGAGTCATGTCTTGTGTTAGACACTACAGTGTTGTTGTGAGTCATGTCTTGTGTTAGACACTACAGTGTTGTGAGTCATGTCTTGTGTTAGACACTACAGTGTTGTTGTAAGTCATGTCTTGTGTTAGACACTAGTGTTGTTGTCAGTCATGTCTTGTGTTAGACACTACAGTGTTGTTGTGAGTCATGTCTTGTGTTAGACACTACAGTGTTGTTGTGAGTCATGTCATGTGTTAGACACTACAGTGTTGTTGTGAGTCATGTCTTGTGTTAGACACTGCAGTGTTGTTGTGAGTCATGTCTTGTGTTAGACACTGCAGTGTTGTTGTGAGTCATGTCTTGTGTTAGACACTACAGTGTTGTTGTGAGTCATGTCTTGTGTTAGACACTACAGTGTTGTTGTGAGTCATGTCTTGTGTTAGACATACAGTGTTGTTGTGAGTCATGTCTTGTGTTAGACACTACAGTGTTGTTGTGAGTCATGTCTTGTGTTAGACACTACAGTGTTGTTGTGAGTCATGTCTTGTGTTAGACACTACAGTGTTGTTGTGAGTCATGTCTTGTGTTAGACACTACAGTGTTGTTGTGAGTCATGTCTTGTGTTAGACACTACAGTGTTGTTGTGAGTCATGTCTTGTGTTAGACACTACAGTGTTGTTGTGAGTCATGTCTTGTGTTAGACACTACAGTGTTGTGAGTCATGTCTTGTGTTAGACACTACAGTGTTGTTGTGAGTCATGTCTTGTGTTAGACACTACAGTGTTGTTGTGAGTCATGTCTTGTGTTAGACACTACAGTGTTGTTGTAAGTCATGTCTTGTGTTAGACACTACAGTGTTGTTGTAGTCATGTCTTGTGTTAGACACTACAGTGTTGTTGTAAGTCATGTCTTGTGTTAGACACTACAGTGTTGTTGTAAGTCATGTCTTGTGTTAGACACTACAGTGTTGTTGTAAGTCATGTCTTGTGTTAGACACTACAGTGTTGTTGTAAGTCATGTCTTGTGTTAGACACTACAGTGTTGTTGTAAGTCATGTCTTGTGTTAGACACTACAGTGTTGTTGTAAGTCATGTCTTGTGTTAGACACTACAGTGTTGTTGTGAGTCATGTCTTGTGTTAGACACTACAGTGTTGCTGGGAAAGATCTGGGGTGAAGATCCTACAGTTCAGAGGGTCATTTAGATGGTCATATCAGCACACTTCCTTCAAAACAGCTATTAAATGAACGATGGTGAATGTACTTTTTTTTGTAGTGGTCACCTTAACTTAATAATAATATTATTATTATTATTATTATTATTAGTGTCGTCTCTAGGTTGCCCTCCGACCTCTCCGGGTGTGCGCTCCGACCAACGGTATTCTGAGCGGGTCACAGACTCACGGTCACCCGGCACTTCCGCCGTCCCGGAAGTGCCGTCACTCTCTTCATGTTTGACACCTGACACCTGTCAATCACACTCCCAGTGTGGCATCCTGGTCTTTGACACCTGACACCTGTCAATCACACTCCCAGTGTGGCATCCTGGTCTTTGACACCTGACACCTGTCAATCACACTCCCAGTGTGGCATCCTGGTCTTTGACACCTGACACCTGTCAATCACACTCCCAGTGTGGCATCCTGGTCTTTGACACCTGACACCTGTCAATTACACTCCCAGTGTGGCATCCTGGTCTTTGACACCTGACACCTGTCAATTACACTCCCAGTGTGGCATCCTGGTCTTTGACACCTGACACCTGTCAATTACACTCCCAGTGTGGCATCCTGGTCTTTGACACCTGACACCTGTCAATTACACTCCCAGTGTGGCATCCTGGTCTTTGACACCTGACACCTGTCAATCACACTCCCAGTGTGGCATCCTGGTCTTTGACACCTGACACCTGACACCTGTCAATTACACTCCCAGTGTGGCATCCTGGTCTTTGACACCTGACACCTGTCAATCACATTCCCAGTGGCATCCTGGTCTTTGACACCTGACACCTGTCAATTACACTCCCAGTGTGGCATCCTGGTCTTTGACACCTGACACCTGTCAATCACACTCCCAGTGTGGCATCCTGGTCTTTGACACCTGACACCTGTCAATTACACTCCCAGTGTGGCATCCTGGTCTTTGACACCTGACACCTGTTAGTCACACTCCTAGTGTGGCTGACAGGCCTGCTGGTCCATGCTAGGTAGGTCAGACTCACACCCCCTCTTATACCAATCCAATCTATTTTGAAAGCTACCAGTTTGTTCCATTTATTTACAACTCTGTTGCTAAACCACCAATGCTTTCCTAAATCCTTTCTAAATCTGAATTTATTCAGATTTACTGAGAGTCCTGTCTTGCCTGGATGTTTTTACCACGTTCTTTATATCCATTTTATTCCTGTTTTTATTTGCATGCTTCAGTTACCGTATTTTCCGTCATATTAGGCGCACAGCAGAAGTATCATAAGAGTTAATTAGTAATCATATTTAAGGGTTAATTACCCTCTTACTTTACGCTAAAGCGTAACACAAAGCCTATCATTGACCCTGACCTTGACCAGTTAAGGCGCATCTTATATGTCGGAAAATACGGTATAATCCCCCTAATTCCATGTCTGATACTAGGAACCAACTTCATTCTCCTTTATATGTTTACCAACGCATATATGTCCGTTCTTCACCGTGGATACCAGCGTAACACACTGAGTGTCTGTGGTTCGATCCCCGGTACGGGTGGAAACACTGGGGCGTGTTTCCTTAAAACACCTGCTGTCCATGTTCACCTAGATGTAAGTAGGTACCTGGGTGTTAGCTGACTGGTGTGGGTCGCATCCTGGGAGGGAGTAGTATACCTTAATTAAGGTTGGGACTTTGAAATGAACTTGTTACAAGTGATGATGATATATATATATATATATATATATATATATTATATATATATATATATATATATATATATATATATATATATATATATATATATATATATATATAGTTGAAGCGTAACCTGAGGACTCCTGTTACTTACACTTCTTGATATGAAGCCAATAATTCTATTAGCTTTATCAGGAACATTTAGACACTGTTGTCTAGGCTTTATATTACTGTTAACTACAACTGCTTAATCTCTTTTTTTTCTTCGCATTCAGTGTGACTGTTGCTCTATTATTTAGTCAGTAGGTGCCATGATTAGTTTATTTTCTCAGGAATACAACCTTGCGTTTACCTGTTGTTGGGGCGAGGATGTTGGCTCAATGGCTTTTGTTTTAGCGATTAGTGTTGTCTGGGCCCGGGTTCGAGTTCCCACTTTCTAGAGGTTAGTAACCCCAGAAGGTTAGCAACCCCCGGGGTGGGTCACTAACTCAAGATAACCCACGATAACCCAAGAAAGCCAAGCAATGTGGCTTATCTTTGTTGTGAGGGACTCCAGGATGATGTGAGGGACTCCAGGATGATGTGAGGGACTATAGGATGATGTGAGGGACTCTAGGATGATGTGATGGACTAAATTTCTCGGTGAAGATAATAAGTGACGTTCCTGCAGTTATACAATGGTCTCAAGTGACCTTTCTCAAATACATAGATTACCCGGGTAAAAATCCCACCGCTGCTGCCACTACTGGCTGCTGCCATCACTGGCTGCTGGCACCACTGGCTGCTACCACCACTGGCTACTGCCACTTCTGGCTATGTTGCTGTAGATACGAGACCGCACTGTGTCTCATTTTGGTGGAAAGATAGAACTGATAGGTGGATTTGCTTGTAGATAATCACAAAATGGAGGTAGTGACTGCCAGAGATAGGGAGCATAAGACAGTATCACCTGCCATGAGGATGAGAGAGGGGCAAGGAGAGCTGCCGTATACGTTCATTTAGGTACAGGTACACATAAGTACAATTAACATACGTAGCAACACATGGAATAAGATCACAGTAAGCAGGTGATATCACAATATACAACACAACCAGTCCCAAGGCCGAGGGACGGATTACCTCATCTTTTGTATATAGTTCTACTGTCTTCAAATCATGTCCTACAAATTACGAAAGTGCTTGGGATTTCACTATTTTTTTCACTGTGATTTTTTTGTATAGTGTAGATAAGTGTAAATTATCTAAGATAAACCAAACACGTGACTTATTTGACTGAGATAGGCCTAAGAAACATGCATATAGCACGAGAAGAACTCCAGATGACTCAACACATAATGCTTGGTACATTTATTATTCCATTGCATAAACCGCCTCCCAGCATACATAAGGGGGATTACCCATAGATCCTTGGCTGTCTTCAAGACCCCTGGCTGTCTTCAAGACCCTTGGCTGTCTTCAAGACCCCTGGCTGTCTTCAAGACCCCTGGCTGTCTTCAAGACCCTTGGCTGTCTTCAAGACCCCTGGCTGTCTTCAAGACCCTTGGCTGTCTTCAAGACCCCTGGCTGTCTTCAAGACCCTTGGCTGTCTTCAAGACCCCTGGCTGTATTCAAGACCCCTGGCTGTCTTCAAGACCCTTGGCTGTCTTCAAGACCCCTGGCTATCTTCAAGACCCTTGGCTGTCTTCAAGACCCCTGGCTGTCTTCAAGACCCTTGGCTGTCTTCAAGACCCCTGGCTGTCTTCAAGACCCCTGGCTATCTTCAAGACCCCTGGCTGTCTTCAAGACCTCTGGCTGTCTTCAAGACCCCTGGCTGTTTTCAAGAAGGCACTGGACAGGTACCTAAAGTCAGTACCTGACCAGCCAGGCTGTGGTTCGTACGTCAGTTTACGTTCGGCCAACAGTAACAGCCTGGTTAGGCCGCGGGGGCGTTGACCCCCGGAACACCCTTCAGGTATACTAAAGGTTATAACCTTTACCTCATCATTCCCCTCCCATTTGCACTCTCCCTCCTGTGACCATAGTCTTCTGTTGTGCATTCTGGCACAGCACAAGACTATGTAATAGTGGATACATAGCCCCGACCTACACCTCCACACACCACCGACCTGCACCACCACACACCCCCGACCTGCACCACCACACACCCCCGACCTGCACCTCCACACACCCCCGACCTGCACCACCACACCCCCCCGACCTGCACCACCACACCCCCCCGACCTGCACCATCACACCCCCCCGACCTGCACCTCCCCACACCACCGACCTACACCTCCCCACACCACCGACCTACATCCACCTCCGACCTGCAACTTGAGAAGCTGCAGGTCGAACATTGTTGCAACATTCCATTTGTTCAACTGAACCTTGCAATGTTCGTCTTTCATGTCATTATTATTATTATTATTATTATTATTATTATTATTATTATTATTATTATTATTATTATTATTATTAGTAGTAGTAGTAGTAGTAGTAGTAGTAGTAGTAGTAGTAGTTATTGTTGCTGTAGAAGTTGTCTGTGTGTTGCTAACAGTGACAGTGTGGGCTGGTAACAGTGACAGTGTGGACTGGTAACAGTGACAGTGTGGACTGGTAACAGTGACAGTCTACCTGGAGTTTACCTGGAGAGGGTTTCGGGGGTCAACACCCCCGCGGCCCGGTCCACAACCAGGCCTCCCAGTGGATCAGGGCCTGATCAACCGGACTGTTACTGCTGGCCTCACGTAGTCCAACGTACGAACCACAGCCTGGCTGATCCCTGCATGAGTTTAAGTATCTGTCCAGCTCCCTCTTGAAGACAACCAGGGGTCAATTGGTAATTCCCCTTATGCATGGTGGGAGTCTGTTGAACAGTCTTGGGTCCCGGACACTTATTATGTTCTCTCTTAGTGTGCCGGTGGTGCCCCTACTTTTCACTGGGGGTATATCTTTTGATTTCTTTGTGCAGATTTGGAACCAGTCCCTCTAGGATTTTCCAAGTGTAGATTATGATGTATCTCTCTCGCCTGCGCTCCAGTGAATACAAGTCAAGTGCTTCCAGGCGTTCCCAGTAGTTAAGGTGTTTGATGGAACTTATATGTGCAGTAAAGGTTCTCTGCACATTCTCTAGATCTGCAATTTCACCTGCCTTGAATGGGGATGTTAATGTACAGCAGTATTCTAGCCTAGAGAGAACAAGTGATTTAAAAAGGATCATCATTGGCTTGAATCTCTTGTTTTGAACGTTCTCATTATCCATCCTATCATTTTCTTTGCAGTTGTGATCGTGGCACTGTTGTGATCCTTGAAAGTGAGATCCTCAGACATTACCACTCCCAGGTCCCTCACATTACTTTTCCGTTCTATTGTGTGATTAGAGTTTGTAATATACTCAGTCTTAGTTATTATTTCCGCCAGTTTTCCATAACGGAGTAGTTGGAATTTGTCTTCATTGAACATCATATTGTTCTCTGTTGCCCATTGGAAAACTTGGTTTATATCTTCTTGGAGGCTAACTGTGTCCTCAGTGGATGACAGTCTTCATGCTGATCCTAGTATCGTCTGCAGAGGATGACACGGTGACCGTGTGGGCTGGTAACAGTGACTGTGTGGGCTGGTAACAGTGACTGTGTGGGCTGGTAACAGTGACTGTGGGTTGAACACACGTGCCCCATGACCCATGGTGTCACTGGGTCTACTCACAATCTCTCTCTCTCTCTCTCTCTCTCTCTCTCTCTCTCTCTCTCTCTCTCTCTCTCTCTCTCTCTCTCTGGCGTAAGAGAGGTATGATGAGTGGTGGGTCTTGGTAACACTGAGGTGAACCTCAGCTGCCTGGCAACAGTGAACTCCCCCTCCTTAGCCTATGTCAACACGCTTGTGTTTGCATACCATTCCCCTTCCCTTTACCCCTCCCCCTAACACACTTAAGAGTCAGGGGGGAGACAGATGCGAACCACCTGCTTCCCCTCCCAACCCCCTTTCTCTCTCTCTCCCTCTCCCTCCCTCCCTCTCTCCCTCTCTCTCTCTCTCTCTCTCTCTTTCTCACATACATACACTCTCTTTGTGCTGGTATGTAAAGGTTATATTAGGTTAGGTTAGACTACTTTAGGCTAGGTTAGGTTAGGCCATGTTAGGTTAGACTAGGTTAGGTTAGACAAGGTTAGGTTAGGCTAAGTCAGGTTAGGTTAGAGATTTGGTCAAGTTAGGTTAAGTAAATGTGTTCATCACCACAAACCGTATTCCTGTGAACGTTCACTGACCTACTGACAGTGAAGGAAGAACGTGTATAAAACTGACAGTGAAGGAAGAACGTGTATAAAACTGACAGTGAAGGAAGAACGTGTATAATACTGACAGTGAAGGAAGAACGTGTATAATACTGACAGTGAAGGAAGAACGTGTATAAAACTGACAGTGAAGGAAGAACGTGTATAAAACTGACAGTGAAGGAAGAACGTGTATAAAACTGACAGTGAAGGAAGAACGTGTATAAAACTGACAGTGAAGGAAGAACGTGTATAATACTGACAGTGAAGGAAGAACGTGTATAATACTGACAGTGAAGGAAGAACGTGTATAATACTGACAGTGAAGGAAGAACGTGTATAATACTGACAGTGAAGGAAGAACGTGTATAAAACTGACAGTGAAGGAAGAACGTGTATAATACTGACAGTGAAGGAAGAACGTGTATAAAACTGACAGTGAAGGAAGAACGTAATGCATAAAAACTGATCGAGTGAAGGAAGAACGTGTATAAAACTGACAGTGAAGGAAGAACGTGTATAATACTGACAGTGAAGGAAGAACGTGTATAAAACTGACAGTGAAGGAAGAACGTGTATAAAACTGACAGTGAAGGAAGAACGTGTATAAAACTGACAGTGAAGGAAGAACTGTATAAAACTGACAGTGAAGGAAGAACTGTATAATACTGACAGTGAAGGAAGAACTGTATAATACTGACAGTGAAGGAAGAACGTGTATAAAACTGACAGTGAAGGAAGAACGTGTATAATACTGACAGTGGAAATAGAACGTGTATAATACTGACAGTGAAGGAAGAACGTGTATAAAACTGACAGTGAAGGAAGAACGTGTATAAAACTGACAGTAAAGGAAGAACGTGTATAATACTGACAGTGAAAGAAGAACGTGTATAATACTGACAGTGAAGGAAGAACGTGTATATTACTGACAGTGAAGGAAGAACGTGTATAATACTGACAGTGAAGGAAGAACGTGTATAATACTGACAGTGAAAGAAGAACGTGTATAATACTGACAGTGAAGGAAGAACGTGTATAATACTGACAGTGAAGGAAGAACGTGTATAATACTGACAGTGAAGAAGAACGTGTATAATACTGACAGTGAAGAAGAACGTGTATAATACTGACAGTGAAGGAAGAACGTGTATAATACTGACAGTGAAGGAAGAACGTGTATAATACTGACAGGAAGGAAGAACGTGTATAATACTGACAGTGAAGGAAGAACGTGTATAATACTGAAGTGAAGTAAGAACGTGTATAAACTGACAGTGAAAGAAGAACGTGTATAATACTGACAGTGAAGGAAGACAGTGAAGGCTGTCTTCAAGACCACTGGCTGTCTTCAAGACCCCTGGCTGTCTTCAAGACCCCTGACTGTCTTCAAGGCCCCTGGCTGTCTTCAAGACCCCTGGTTGTCTTCGACCGGCTTCTTCAAGACCCCTAGCTCTTCAAGGCCCTGGCTGTCTTCAGGACCCCTACTGTCTTCAAGGCCCCTGGGCTTCAAGACCCCTGGCGGGTCTTCAAGACCCCACTGTCTTCAGACCCCTGGCTGTCTTCAAGGCCCTGGCTGTCTTCAAGACCTCTGGCTGTCTTCAAGACCCCTGGCTGTCTTCAAGACCCCTGGCTGTCTTCAAGACCCCTGGCTATCTTCAAGACCCCTGGCTGTCTTCAAGGCCCCTGGCTGTTTTCAAGACCCCTGGCTGTCTTCAAGACCCCTGGCTGTCTTCAAGACCCCTAGCTGTCTTCAAGACCCCTGGCTGTCTTCAAGACCCCTGGCTGTCTTCAAGGCCCCTGGCTGTCTTCAAGGCCCCTGGCTGTCTTCAAGACCCTGGCTGTCTTCAAGACCCCTGGCTGTCTTCAAGACCCTGGCTGTCTTCAAGAGGAAGCTGGACAGATACCCAAAGTCAGTACCCGACCAGCCGGGCTGTGGTTCGTACGTTGGTTTACGTGCAGCCAGCAGTAACAGCCTGGTTGATCAGGCCCTGATCTACCACGAGACCCGGTCATGGACCGGGTCGCGGGGGCCTTGACCCCCGGAACACCCTCCAGGTATACTCCAGTGTGGGCGAAACGTTTCAACAATATAGATACCTAACTGATGCAGATGTTTCTTAATCACTATTTTTATTAGCATTCTTGTGAATGGTAATGCGAGCACTTTACAATCGAAAGACCCGGGTTAAATCCCCGGGGAAAGAGAGACACATGGGCAAGTCTCCCCTACTCCTACCCCTGATTACCTTGCAGTAAACAGGTACCTGGGTGCTAGTTTCCTTGCACCTACTGCTTCATCTACCTGGAGAATACCTGGAAGGTATTCCTTCCGGGGGTCAACGCCCCCGAGGCCCAGTCCATGACCAGGCCTCCTGGTGGATCAGGACCTGATCAACCAGGCTGTTACTTCTGGCCTTGACACTAGAACCACTGAAGGTTATAGACACTAGAACCACTGTAGGTTATAGACAATAGAACCACTGTAGGTTATAGACACTAGAACCATTGTAGGTTATAGACACTAGAACCACTGAAGGTTATAGACACTAGAACCACTGTAGGTTATAGACTCTAGAACCACTAGTTAATAGACACTAGAACCACTGAAGGTTATAGACACTAGAACCACTGTAGCTAATAGACACTAGAACCACTGTTGGTTATAGACACTAGAACCACTGTAGGTTATAGACTCTAGAACCACTGTAGTTAATAGACACTAGAACCACTGAAGGTTATAGACACTAGAACCACTGTAGTTAATAGACACTAGAACCACTGTAGGTTATAGACACTAGAGCCACTGTAGGTTATAGACACTAGAGCCACTGTAGGTTGTAGACACTAGAACCACTGTAGGTTATAGACACTAGAACCACTGTAGTTAATAGACACTAGAACCACTGTAGGTTATAGACACTAGAACCACTGAAGGTTATAGACACTAGAACCACTGTAGTTAATAGACACTAGAACCACTGAAGGTTATAGACACTAGAACCACTGTAGTTAATAGACACTAGAACCACTGTAGGTTATAGACACTAGAACCACTGTAGGTTATAGACACTATAACCACTGTAGGTTATAGACACTAGAACCACTGAAGGTTATAGACACTAGAACCACTGTAGTGTATAGACACTAGAACCACTGTAGGTTATAGACACTAGAGCCACTGTAGGTTATAGACACTACAACCAATATAGGTTATAGACACTAGAACCACTGTAGGTTGTAGACACTAGAACCACTGTAGGTTATATACACTAGAACCACTGTAGTTAATAGACACTAGAACCACTGCAGGTTATATACACTAGAACCATTGTAGGTTATAGACACTAGAACCACTGTAGGTTATAGACACTAGAGCCGCTGTAGGTTATAGACACTAGAGCCACTGTTGCATGCAAAGAGTATGTAACCTTTATTCGAGCATGTTAACACACCAATAAGGCTCCTCCAACCAGCGAACCATCGTTAAGGGTTTGGTGATGAGGGCCCCATCATCAAATCAACGACTCGTTCAGCCAATTAAATGCGAGTTTAACAATGACAAAGGTGAGTGGTTACCACTGCAGTTTGTCTGGAATTCTGCATAGAGCTGGTTGTGGAAAGTTGTCTGTCTTTTGGCTGCTGCTTAGCCTAGACAACTGTGGCTGCACTAAACACTACTCCTTTGTATATAGTGTACATAGGTGTAAATATCACTTTGTTATACTTGGTGAAGGAAAAGACAAAAGTCTTATATAATCACAATTACTTGGTGAAGGAAAAGATAAAAGTTTGAATTAATCTAGCTGATTTTTGAAGAAATACAATTTCAATACATCTTCTACTGTGTTTCTTTGTCCAAGCTTCCTTTACACTCAGGTTAACAGGCCATTGAACCTGAGGTTGTAATATGGGTAGCCTGTCCTGGAGCTGAATTTGGAGACTTAGAGCAGGAGTTGAGCCTAGAGTTGAAGTTCGCGCAGGAGCTAGTCTTGTATCTAGATAGCTTGCTATCTGGCATTGCTTATGCTTTGCCAACGCTTCACAATTTTGTGTCTCATCTTGCATATCCGCTTCGCTATGGTCAGCCTGCTATTGTGAGTATTCTGCAATTTGGTTTGTTATTGTGTATCAACCTTGCTATTGTGTGTGTGCATATTGGCTTTGCTATTGCGTGTCAGCTCTGCTATCGTATGAGTATACTGCAATTCGTGACCGTGCAAGAGCTACAGCGTGTTAAGTTGGGGGTTAATGCCACCTATTCGAGTCAGACGGTTAGTGTCTGAGTTAACTCTGCTAAAGTTGCCCAAACTATCTCTACAGCGTTGTTGGCGTATCGCTCGTTCTATTGGTGTTGAATACCAGCGTACCCTTACTGCTGCTCAGCTGCGTGATATTATAAGGAGTAAAATACAAACTGAAACTATGGCATATCAGTCTAGTGTTTCTCCCTCTACAGGAGCTGTTAATCGTAGGTCACCATTGAGGTTTCTACAAAATGGGAGAGACAAAACTCCTGAGCAAAACCAGCAAGTCACAGGTGTGGGGTTATCAACAGGTGAGTCTGGTTCACTGGCGCTTGAACTAGCTAGACTCACTCTTGAACAAACTAAAGAACAGCGTGCATTTGCTAAGGAGGAGTTTGATAGAGAGAAGGAGAGGAGACAATTCCATCAGACTGTAGATGACTTCAATTTACAAAGGGCAGTACAGTTTGTTCCTCGTTTTGTTGAAGCAGAGCCTGAACAGTTTTTCGAAGCATTTGAAAACCAGGCTCGAGCTTTAGGGTGGCCTGAGGTTCATTGGGCGTCACTGGTGCATACTGCGTTGTTTGGTAAGGCACAAGAATTTACTTCTAGCCTGGAAATGCTGATTTTGGAAACTATCGCATTGTGAAAACCACTGTTCTTGGGGCTTATCAATGTATTCCTGCCAAGTATAGGAAAGAATTCAAACTCGGCAGAAGGCAGTTGGGTCAGTCTGCTGTTGATTTTGTCAGACAGCAGACCAGGGCTTTTACAAAGTGGTACAAGGCAAGTGGTGTCGCTGATTTTGAAAATTTGAAGCAGCTCATCTTGGTGGACAACCTGCTGGAGTCTGTTAGTCCAGAGGTTCGAGTCTTTCTGCAAGATCATTCCTTGCCTACGGCATTGGAAGCAAGCCAGGTTGGCTGATACTTTGAAACTAACCGCTCCTTGTCCGAGCGGTCTTATCTCTTTCCTCAACAGCCTGGTATGAGCAGAGATCGTCAAAGAAAAGTTCCTGAGTGGAGAAATAAAGGTCAAGATGAAGGTGAATCTCGTCAGCAGTCAACTAAAACACCTGGTGAGCAGCGTAACTTCACTTCTAGTCAACCCGGTGAGCAACATCAAATTACCCAACGAGATGTGAAGCGGCAGTATCCAGAGTGGCGTAAGCCACAAAATCAACGAGGTGCCAAAGTAAAAGCTGAGATGGTATGTTATAACTGTGGCAAGCCTGGCCACATCAGACCCAATTGTCCAAGTAAACCCCAACCATTTGGGAAAATCTCTAATATCCCTAATAATATGTCCCAGGAAGAAGTAGAGAAGGGGATGGCCCCTTACTATAGCTCTTGTTACATATCCCTTCAGGAACATTCAGAGAAAAAGGAAGTTAAAACCTTTAGGGATACTGGAGCATATTGCTCACTTATAAGAGAGGGAGTACTACCCCTTTCTGATCAAACCTCTTTGCAATCCTCAGTTCTGTTAGAAGCTTTTGGAGGAGCAGTATTTTCTGTCCTTTACATCAAATCTATGTGCAGAGTAAATACTACACTGGGTATTTGACTGTTGGTGTCTCGGAGGGATTTCCTATGAAGGATGCAATGCTATTACTGGGTAATAACATTGAGTCTACTAAATGCATAGAACCCATAATGGTTAATTCTTCCCGATGTTGGCCATAACTCGGGCACAATCCAAAGTGATGTCTGATAAGAATGTTAACTCGTCCTTGGACGACTTCTGATCTCGGACTAAACAATTTGTTTTGCGAGGAAAACTGGCCAGAGCCTCTAAATTTAGTGAACAGCCCCAGATCAAGCCTTCCTATTCCAGGGTTGCAGGATTGCCAGATGTCTCTGTTTCCATGCCTGAGGGACTGTCCTTTCGGGAGGAACAACGGAAAGACTCCTCACTAAACTCTGCTTTGAGGCAGCTATGGGTAAACCACTTCGGTCACCCGGTCAAATATCTCTTAAAAATAATTACTTAGTCTGCACTGAAACTGGTAAGGAGGTGGAGGGAAAACAACAAACAGATAAGTTAGTGGTTCCCAGAAAGTTTAGGTCTCAGATACTAAATATAGCCCATAATTCTTCTTTAGGAGGCCATTTGGGAATTACAAACTCAATACCGAATAACAAAAGAATTCTTTTGGCCAAAGTTAAGGCAAGATGTAAAGAATCATATTCGTTGTTGTCCAGAATGTCAGCAGGTAGGGAAACCTGGACACCCCATTAAACCTGCACCTCTCCATCCCATTCCTGTTAATGGAGACCCTTTCTCAGAATTGATAATAGATTGTGTAGGTCCACTACCTAAAGCTAAGTCTGGAAATCAGTACTTATTCACAATCATGGATAGAGTAACTAGATACCCAGAAGCAGTTCCCATGCAGTATTAACACTAAAGCAATCCTTAAAGCTTTAACTAAGTTTATCTCTTGCTTTGGAATTCCTAAAACTATTCAAAGTGATCAAGGTACTAACTTCACTGCCAAAGCATTTAGGGAAGCATCAACTAGGCTAGGAATAGTTCATAACCTATCCACTGCCTATCATCCTCAGTCCCAAGCGCCTTGGAAAGATTCCATCAGACGTTAAAAACAATGATGAGAACATTCTGCTTGCATTTTCCTACAGACTGGGATGAATCACTTCCTCTGTTGCTATTCGCAATGAGAGAAACTGTGCAAGAGTCTACAGGGTACAGTCCTTTTGAGCTGATATTTGGGCACAATGTACGAGGTCCTCTACGTGTGCTCAAAGAAGGATGGATGGAGAAGACGCCTCCACAACCAGCTACAACCCTTCTTCAAGGTTGCAGGTAGAACGTCAGTTGGCTAAGGCAACTTGAAGGCAGCTCAGAATATGATGAAACAGAGGTATGACAGAAACTCAAAATTTCGCTCCTTCCATCCAGGAGATAAGGTGTTGGTACAGGAGCCTATACCTGGCACACCTTGAAAGCTAGATTTACGGGACCAATGCAAATTGTAAGAAATTATCTGATGTAAATTATGTGGTATCTCCCCTTGACAAGACCTCAAAAAGCAAACTTACCACATTAATCAAATTAAAGCTTTTAATACACCAGATAAAGTTCCAGTAATGACTCTGTCCTCTGCCTCTGATGACCCTGACTCTTTGCACTCTGAGATTAATGTAAAGCTTCCAAATTCGGTCCTCCTCAAGGACCCTAAACCTTTAATGTTGGGTTTAACCAAGTCTCAAGTAACTAATTTAACTGCGCTCCTACAGTCTTATCTCTGACATTTTTTCGGATGCGAAAAAATGTACATTAGGATATCATGATGTAGATTTGGAAACTCTAAACCTATTAAACTCTCCCTTACAGAGTAATCCTGAAAACAGAAGCTACTTCAACAGGAGGTAGAATTTCTGTTAGAGCATGGGTTAGTGGAGGAGTCATCTAGTCGTGGGCTTCACCGTGCATCCTTGTTAACAAAGCTGATGGAGGGTTCGAATGTGCACAGATTACCGTAAGGTGAATGAGGTCACAATTGCAGATGCCTATCCTCTGCCACGTTTGGATGATGTAATCGACTTTGTGGGTAAGGCTACTTTTGTATCCAAATTGGACCTCCTTAAAGGTTACTATCAAGTACCTTAACAGATAGCAGAAGGAAATCTCTGCCTTCGTAATTCCAGGAGGTCATTATCAGTATACAGTGACTTTGAATGAAAACTCTCCCATCATTCCAGAGACTTATCCATCAGGCTATTAAAGGACTTGAAGGCACGGCAGCTTACCTAGATGACATAGTTGTTGTGTCGACACTTTGGGACCAACATGTGTTTAGGGCTTAAGGCTCTCTTTGAGACCTTCCAGAGTTTTCTTTAACTGTTAATTTATCAAAGTCATCCCTTTCAATCTACTATTAATTTTCTGGGCCATGAAGTAGGTAGGCAAAGTGGCCCCTAATTTGCAAAAATTCTGGCCATTAAAAATTATCCAGTTCCCCTGACAGGAAATCCCTTCAACGTTTTCTAGGGATGGTAGGGTTTTTTAGAAGATTCTGTAAAATTTTGCAGATATTGTTGCACCTCTAACCTCACTTACCAGTCACAAAATTCCCCTTTTTTTGGACCCCAGAATGTCAAGATGCCTTTACGAGCAAAGAGATTACTTTGTACTGCACCCATTCTGTTGTCTCCAGACTTTCAAAACCATTTTCCTTACAGATTGATGCTTGTGAGTCTGGGTGGGGAAAGCTTCTGCAATCTGGGATGATGGGTTGCAGCCCCGTGGCATTTTTCCTGCCAAATATCAACCTCACCAGAGGGCCTACTTACTATAGAGAAAGAGGCCTGGCTCTACTTGGCATTAGCATTTTGATGTCTACGTGGGCCAGTCCTTCAGGTGGCTTCATCTCAGCGACCACAACCCCCTGGTATACCTGCAGCACATGAAAAACAAAAATACCAGACTCATGCGTTGGAGTATTAGGTTGCAACCTACAATATAAAAATTATACACATTGCTGGAAAATTTAACACAATAGCTGATGTGTTGTCCAGAAGTCATTGTATTTAGTTAGGATGTGTTAGGACTTTGGGTAGAACCAGCCCTTTTTTCCCTAGTGGTGAGGTTTTTAGTGGGGTGCCCTGCACCGATCGCAGGCACCTTGGGCCTATGTTAGCCCTACCGTCGGCTGTCTCACTCTTAAGTTTAAAGCTGGACTTACGTCCTTGAGAAAAGTTTAGTTTAACTAATGAGCGGATGGTAGAGGGGAAAGGCGGTCCCATTATTATAATGTGCCATGGTGGCACTCTGCCATTTGAGGTGGAAGCCTAGTCCTGAGCCCTCTTGGGGTGGGGGTGTTGCATGCAAAGAGTATGTAACCTTTATTCGAGCATGTTAACACACCCACATAGGCTCCCTCCAACCAGCGAACCATCGTTAAGGGTTTGGTGATGAGGGCCCCATCATCAAATCAACGACTCGGTTCAGCCAATTAAATGCGAGTTTAACAATGACAAAAGGTGACGTGGGGTTTCCACTCGCAGTTTGTCATTGGAATTCCTGCATAGAGCTGGTTGTGGAAAGTTGTCTGTCTTTTGCTGCTGCTTAGCCTAGACAACTGTAGGCGTGCACTAAACACTACTCCTTTGTATATATGTACATAGGTGTAAATATCACTTTGTTATACTTGGTGAAGGAAAAGACAAAAGTCTTATATAATCACAATTACTTGGTGAAGGAAAAGATAAAAGTTTGGAAATTTAATTTCCCGCTGATTTTTGAAGAAATACAATTTCAATACATCTTCTACTGTGTTTCTTTTGCCCAAGCTTCCTTTACACTCAGGTTAACAGGCCATTGAACCTGAGGTTGTAATAGCCACTGTAGGTTATAGACACTAGAACCACTGAAGGTTATAGACACTAGAACCACTGTAGTGTATAGACACTAGAACCACTGTAGGTTATAGACACTAGAGCCACTGTAGGTTGTAGAAACTACAACCAATGTAGGTTATAGACACTAGAACCACTGAACCATCACAAGAACCACTGAACCATCACAAGAACCGCTGAACAATAATGAGAACAGCTGAACCATCACAAGAACCGCTGAACCATCACAAGAACCGCTGAACCATCATAAGAACAGCTGAACCATCACAAGAACCGCTGAACCATCACAAGAACCACTGAACCATCACTAGAACCACTGAACCATCACAAGAACCGCTGAACCATCACAAGAACCACTGAACCATCACTAGAACCACTGAACCATCACTAGAACCACTGAATCATCACAAGAACCATTGAACCATCACAAGAACCACTGAACTATCACAAGAACTACTGAACCATCACAATAACCACTGAACCATCACTAGAACCACTGAATCATCACAAGAACCATTGAACCATCACAAGAACTACTGAACCATCACAAGAAGCACTGAACCATCACAAGAACCGCTGAACCATCACAAGAACCACTGAACCATCACTAGAACCACTGAACCATCACTTTGCTGGTTCTTCTTGTACAATGACAGCAAAAAAAGAAACTCCTGTTTTTCAGTTTCCGTTAGTCTTCCTTCCGTTGGGACGTTTGACGTTTGTTTACTTCCGTTGAAATTTTTCCGTTGCCTGTGTCGAACTCCCGTTGTCATCTTCCCGTTGGGTTGTCTCTGTTGGCATCTTCCCGTTGGTTTATCTCTGTTGGCATTTTCCCGTTGGGTTGTCTCTGTTGGCATCTTCCCGTTGGTTTATATCTGTTGGCATTTTCCCGTTGGGTTGTCTCTGTTGTCATCTTCCCGTTTTTTCAATCTCTGTTGTCATCTTCCCGTTTTTTCAATCTCTGTTGTCATCTTCCCGTTGGGTTATATCTGTTGTCATTTTGCCGTTGGTTTATCTCTGTTGGAAACTTCCCGTTGGGTTGTCTCTGTTGACTTCCTCTCATGCCGTTCCGGTCTGTTTGCATCCGGTTCAACAGAGGTCAAGCCGTAAATCTCTCTCTCTCTCTCTCTCTCTCTCTCTCTGGTCATTAACCAGTCGTTAACTGGTTGTTAATTGGTGGTTAACTAATTGTTAACCGGTTGTTAACTAGTAGTTAACTGGTTTATTTATCGGCCTTATTTATTGGGTTTAAGTTGTTGAATTAAAATGTTATATTTAACACCTGTGTGTACTCACCTATTTGTGGTTGCAGGGGTCGAGACTCAGCTCCTGGCCCCGCCTCTTCACTGGTCGCTACTAGGTCCTCTCTCTCCCTGCTCCATGAGCTTTATCATACCTCGTCTTAAATCTATGTATGGTTCCTGCCTCCATTACCTCACTTCCCAGACTATTCCACTTCCTAACAACTCTGTGACTGAAGAAATACTTCCTAACATCCCTTTGACTCATCTGAGTCTTCAACTTCCAGTTGTGCCCCCTTGTTTCTGTGTCCCCTGTGTGTGTGTGTACTCACCTAGTTGTACTCACCTAGTTGTGGTTGCAGGGGTCGAGTCAAAGCTCCTGGCCCCGCCTCTTCACTGGCCGCTACTGGGTCACTCTCCCTGCGCCATGAGCTTTATCATACCTCTGCTTAAAGCTATGTATAGAGCCTGCCTCCACTACATCGCTTCCTAAACTATTCCACTTCCGACAACTCTGTGACTGAAGAAATACTTCCTAACATCTCTGTGATTCATCTGAGTCTTCAACTTCCATCTGTGTCCCCTTGTTGTTGTGTCCCATCTCTGGAACATTCTGTCTCTGTCCACTTTGTCAATTCCTCTCAGTATCTTATATGTTGTTATCATGTCTCCCTATCTCTCCTGTCCTCCAGTGTCGTCAGGTCGATTTCCTTAACCTCCCTCGTAGGACATACCCTTAGCTCCGGGACTAGTCTTGTTGCAAACCTTGCACTTTCTCGAGCTTCTTCACATGCTTGGCTAGGTGTGGGTTCCAAACTGGTGCTGCATACTCCAATATGGGCCTAACGTACACAGTGTACAGGGTCCTGAACGATTCTTTATTAAGATGTCGGAATGCTGTTCTTAGGTTTGCTAGGCGCCCATATGCTGCAGCAGTTATTTGGTTGATGTGCGCCTCAGGAGATGTGTCTGGTGTTATACTCACCCCAAGATCTTTTTCCTTGATTGAGGTTTGCAGTCTCTGGCCCCCTAGGCTGTACTCCGTCTGCGGTCTTCTTTGCCCTTCCCCAATCTTCATGACTTTGCACTTGGTGGGGTTGAACTCCAGGAGCCAGTTGCTGGACCAGGCTTGCAGACTGTCCAGATCCCTTTGTAGTTCTGCCTGGTCCTCGTCCGATTGAATTCTTCTCATCAACTTCACATCATCTGCAAACAGGGACACTTCGGAGTCTATTCCTTCCGTCATGTCGTTCACAAATACCAGAAACAGCACTGGTCCCAGGACTGACCCCTGTGGAACCCCGCTCGTCACCGGCGCCACTCTGACACCTCGCCACGTACCATGACTCGCTGCTGTCTCCCTGACAGGTATTCCCTGATCCAATGTAGTGCCTTCCCTGTGTGTGTGTGTGTGTGTGTGTGTACATCTGTGGGAGACATGCACAGGTACACACACAAACACACACAAAGGTCGCTGACATGAGCGTCTCACACCTGACAGAATGTTGAGCTCAAGATGTGTGTGTATGTGTATGTATATGTATATATCTGTATGTGTATTTGTGTGTATGTGTATATGTATATATGTGTATGTATGTGTGTGTATGCGTATGTATGTATATGTATGTGCATGCATGTGTGTCTTCATCTATTTAAAGAGTAGAGGACTAATATTATTGCTGTCAGGTCCTATTTTATTATTATTATTCTTACACTGGGCGACAGTTTTTCTGGTCAATAATGTCTCAGTGATTATTACAAATAAAGAAGCATTTGTAACAAACGACTGTTTGGGATACTAAGTAAAATATCGTATTTTCAATATTTATTATATTATTATTAATATAAAAACATATAGTACTCTGAATAAAATCATAAATCTATATAATCTGTGTAAAAACCTATTTACACAAAATCACAGCACGCCTTCTCACGGGGTCCCATGACACCCGTTCTCTGTGTCACATGACACGCCCCGGTGTCACCCGACACTCCTCCTCTTCTGTGTCACACGACACCCTTCTCTCTGTGCCCATAAGACACCTTCCTTGCATCATGAACCCATCTCTAATAAAACCTTTTCACCGCGTTATGACACACATCAAATACACGACTCAACCTGTGTCGTGCCACCGTCACAAACTCTGACTGACTACACCACTAAATACCTGACACCACAGTGTCACACTAAGACACCACCTGTTACCAGTGTCACACAAGACACCACCTGTTACCAGTGTCACACAAGACACCACCTGTTACCAGTGTCACACAAGACACCACCTGTTACCAGTGTCACACAAGACACCACCTGTTACCAGTGTCACACAAGACACCACCTGTTACCAGTGTCACACAAGACACCACCTGTTACCAGTGTCACACAAGACACCACCTGTTACCAGTGTCACACAAGACACCACCTGTTACCAGTGTCACACGAAGACCACCACCTGTTACCAGTGTCACACAAGACACCACCTGTTACCAGTGTCACACAAGACACCACCTGTTACCAGTGTCACACAAGACACCACCTGTTACCAGTGTCACCACTTTCAGGTACATAAGTTCAGGTACAACAGTCCATTTTCAGGTACATAGTCTCAGGAACACAGTCGGTACGGTGAATAAGCCAGTAGATAGTCTAAGGCCGTCACCAGCACGAAGAGTCAATCTCCACGTCTGTCTGTTGAACACTCCCAGGTGTATCAGGGAGCTAGTGAACTCTCCAGTGTTGTATAGGGAGAGTCTCGCTGACACTCTCCATCAGTGTAATGGGAGAGTCTCGTACACTCCCTAGGTGTATCAGGGAGCTGGTGAACTCTCCAGTGTTGTATATAGGAGAGTCTCGTTAGCACTGTAGACCTGTCACCAGCACCACACTGCGAAAGTCTACAACTCTCAAGCAGGTCTGCCTGGCGAACTCCAGTAGTGTATCAGTAAGCTGGTGGACTCTCCAGTGTTGACTAGGGGAGAGTCTCGATGACACTGTCAGTCAAGCCGGCCCGGCAGTCAAACATCAGGTCTGATGACGTAACCCCTTGACTGCCGGCCGGTGAGGTAATTACCTAACTACCATTGTTAGATAGGGGGCCGTAACAGTGATGTTATGGTAAGTTTGTGGATGTTATTGCAGTATACAAGTTCTTCATCTTATATGAAGTAAGGGAGGAATTCAACGTCTCTTGCCGAATAAGCTGTTATTTTAACTTGTTGTAGACAGTTCTTTTCTTTTAGTCTGGATGCTGTGTGGAGCCCAAGACTTGTCTTGGAGCCCAAGACTTGTCTTGGAGCCCAAGACTTGTCTTGGGCTCCAGCGCCACTCCAAAATAAACAAGACAAGATATTTTTACAAAAATCTGTGATGTTTTTCTTTCTTTTTGCAAAGAATATTCGCCACAAATATACCAAAATGCATTAGGATTATTCAAGCAAACTGTTCGTGAAGAACTCATGTTTATCTGGTCAAAAATAAGAAAATTAAGCTTATAATATTGTCACTTGGGTATTGTTGATACAACTCCATAAATATTGAATATTTTAAAAATAAAATTCTAATCTTTATTAAAACTATGTGTATATTCATATTGTCACTGCATATACAGGGTAGGTATGCAATATCTCACTAACTAGAGCCTATTTCAAAAACCTACTGACATTTTTTAATTTAGCAACCCCAAAATACCCTAATTTCCTTAAAATATTTTTGACAACAAATTTTTTTGTTGACCAGTGTTATTATTATAATAATAATAATAATAATAATAATAATAATAATAATAATAATAATAATAATAATAATAATAATAATAATAATAATAATAATAATAATTAATAATAATAATTATTATTATTATTATAATTATAATTATTATTATTATTATTATTATTATTATTATTATTATTTCAACCCACAACAGTCAACACCCAGGTACCTACTTACTTCTAGATGAACACAGACAGCAGGTCCAAGGTGACTAACACCCAGGTAACTACTTACTGCTAGATGAACACAGACAGCAGGTACAAGGTGACTAACACCCAGGTACCTACTTACTGCTAGATGAACACAGACAGCAGGTCCAAGGTGACTAACACCCAGGTACCTACTTACTGCTAGGTGAACACAGACAGCAGTCGCAAGGAGACTAACACCCAGGTACCTACTTACTGTTATTTGAACATTGTCCCGCCCGGATATCGAACCCGGTTTCCGAAGGTTGTGACCCTGGCTACAGCGCTGTTTACGAGAGTGTTTTGCGCTCGTGCGTGATCGCGGATGCTTACGCGAATTCTACGGCGACCGAGCGCAATTGAGCGCGAAAATACCGCGAATTTGTCCTCCAGAAATACGGCAGTGACATCTGTTGCCAGAATTATATACTAGAGATATCAGAGAATAATTTTGGCAGGGTTCAAGGAGGGGAGGGGAGGGGAGGGGAAGGGAGGGAAGGGGAAAGGGTAGGGGGCGTGGGGGCAGTGACCCCCCTAGGAAAGCCATGAGTTTCAGTGGATAAGCACACACACACACACACACACACACACACACACATTCTTAGAGCGTGTGTACCCTAACCTATTTGTAATTGCAGTGGTCGATTCATAGCTCCTGGTCCCGCCTCTTCACTGGTCG